>SNQJ01S0002310.1:243770-256481 GCA_010110895.2 Picea sitchensis | reverse complement strand
CCGCGCGCATTAACCATTGGTCATATAATAAAACTATGTGTTACAAACCCGCGTTTAACCGTTGGTTACAACGCATATGTTAATACAAAACACAACATATATACGGAGTAATATATATACAATGGTTATAATATATGGTTTTGTGTGCGGTAGTATTAACACATGGTTATATGTGTTATGTTATGAAACCATGGGTCGGGGCTTGGCCCCGAACCGCCCCCCTTTTCAAACAAGGCTTACAACCAAACTTAAGTATAAGCCCGCCCACTTCATACACAAGGAACATTGGCGGGAAGATTGGCTAGCGGAGTTGCATTAAAGCTTATACAGTGGCGGAGGTCTGGGGGTCGAACCCCGCGGACTCCCCATGTCATTTTATATATACATACAACCATATGAACCAGTCGTATAGGGACACGTGGCGCCAATAGGTTGGGCCACGTGTCCATTCATTATTGGCTACCATTGACACGTGTCAACACCCGATTGGATAACCAAAACCAATACAAATGCGCCACCTCTGCCACATCATCATGATGGTACGGCCCTCCACGTGGTTGTACGGACTGTACGGACAGGTACAGTCAGCATCCCAAATTTTTCCCTGTTTGGCCTGGCGGACAGATCGTGATATCTCCTCCATATGGACTCTGTTTGCGAAAGTAAATATACTGCCAGAATCAGGAAGACGAGATGGACGCAACGGCACTATTTTCGTCGCATTCCGAGCACTTTTAAATTTGAGCAAAATTTGATCCCCTGATCACAATCTCTCTTTTTAGGTGGATCCATGAGGTTATGCTTTGTTTTTCTCAGTCTATTGTTAAGAGGCTTTTAGCCCAGAGTCTTTTGGTTTGTCTTTGACTTTGTTTTGATTGAGAAATTAACATTAATCACTCATTTCCCTTCTTTGAGTTTGAAAACTTCTCCTAGTTGTGAAATTTTTTGTTCACCTTGGGTTAACAAGATCCATCGGTTAATCCTACCTTTCAGTTGTCTGATCTATGTCTCGTGAAGTTTTCAAATTGCTTGATTTTTTTAAAGTTTTAATCAACTAAAGTTCACAAAGGTTGTTTGGTATTGAGCCTTTTTTGTCTTCATTGAAACATCTCACTTCTTGAATTATTATGACTCTCTTGTCTATCGCAACCCAGCCTTGAATATTGATTCTTGTTGCTCATTTTTTAGGATTTTCAAGGGTGTTTCTCTTCTTTCTCTTTTATATCTTTGAGTTCCTGATTGACCAAGTTGTGAAGTTCATTCTTATACTTGATTTCTTTCAATTCTCATTATTTTTTTAGTGCACTTTGTTTGGTTTCTTTTTTTCCTCGTATTTCTTTGTTTCAAACATTAATCTCTTTCATTTCACTTGAAAGTTAAGAAGTAAAAAAGTTTGCATATCTCATTGCATACATAACCAAACAAAGAATATTTTGCATTCTTTAGGAAATTTGTTTTGGTACACGCTTCGAAAAGATCTAGTTTTGCATGTGCATTTTGGATTTTGGAAACATTTGCTTGGTAGGTTGGCATCATCTTGCTTCTAGAAATCGAAAAGTTGCATAAAATTTGAGTACTTTATTGTGTTAAGAAGAATATAACTCTTCTCCTTCCCATACATAGAATTCATCGAAAAGGAAGAATTGCATCTCATTCTTTTGCATTTTATTGTATTCAAGTCTCACATGTCATCAGTTTCATCTCTATGAACCTTATGAGTAAAAAGCCATTATAATCAACCATGCGCTAATAAAATCCACTGGACATTTTTTGGTTTTAGAACACCAATAGTAGCACAGGATAAGAGTCTTTGGACTAGGAAAAGTGAGTAAATTGTCCAAGACTACTAAACATATTGTAGAACACTAAAGAGTGAACAAAACAAAATTTTGTATAAGCATAGCCAGGAACCACCTCTAACACAGGGGCTAAATAGGAGGTCAAGTGTGGAAGAGCAGTGAAGATCCACCCTCCAAATGTTGACAAATCATAGTAGACATATCATATATTGGGGGTTTTTCTTGAAGTGTAGCTAGTTTCATTTGGTCTCAATGCTCCGTGAATCTCGAATCTATTCGAGGTCATCAGGATTTTTACCGGTCCAATTGTCTTCAATCCTCTAGAAAAATTGTGGACTTTGATATCCTGCTCATACGTTCGGTCTCGATTGTCGATTGTACCTTCCCAAAGGTTGATTGTGAGTTGGTAACCTTAGTGGCCTTTCCTATGTATCTACGGAGGTGATTGTGGAGGGATTCCCACAATACCTGGGGCAAACATCATATCACACTTTCAGTACCCTTGGAGGGTGATCCTGTGAAAGTGAGGGTTACTTGCACCGAGAAGGGTTGTTACGTGGAGGTCGAGGTAACTTCTTCTCATTTCTTTGATGGCGGCTTGAAATCCTGTCTTCGAAAGATCCTTGAACCTACTATTGCTTGGTTGATTTATTTTAGTTTACTTAGGAGAGTGTTTCTTTGATTTTTGTAGTCATCCTTGGGATCGTTAATTTTTTCTAGTTTGAAGATATCAAAGTATACAAGGTATGGATCCTGAAGTTCAGGAACTTCAACACAATTATTGTTAAAAAGGAATGATCGAACATCAAACTTCTGCGACCATGATCGTAGCTCATGGAAGTGTACAACACGTAGAATAATTGATCACAACCATCGTATAAAGCCTTGCATCTTACGCAAATCCTCTTTTTACTGATCCACTCAGCCTACCACTCATTGATACACAATCCACAAGATATATTGATGCTTATTTTTCTTACAATTTACCATATGGTTCTGCCACTAAGTGATCTTTTCGTATGAATCAACCGACTTTTGGTTTCCTAGAAGGACTTGGGAATTTATCTCTATCCAAAAATCCTATAGTTGATGTTGTTGGTGCCTCTTCTTTACTGGGAACATCAGTGACCCAGGTAACCCCAACATAGCCACTTGAGAATACATATCCCTTCGCACATGGGTCAGGTACTATTCTTGCTTCACTATTTCCACCCATGCATACACCAAGTGCTTTACTTGGTCGTCCCATCAGTCAGATAGTCGACAGTCAATTCATTCACACAACCACGGTTACACAAGCTACTCAACATCTATCGCAAACCTTACAGATGAGTACACCCTACATTGGAGGACAATCTTCGATGGGAGGCCAACCTTTAACTCGGGGACAACCTTCAGCTGGAGGGAAATTTTTTACTTGGGGGAAACCCATGTGGTTGCAACATCAATAATCTTGGTGGCAAGATGCTCCTGCAAGTCCTTCTATCCCTACTACCACTGGCCTATATCATGGACAATCATATCAAGGAGTTACCAATCCTTTGTGGGGTCAACCTAAACTGGCGAGAATTCCTCAGTGAGGAAATTTTCCCTATCAATCCATAAACCCCATGATTCCAACACAACATCCCCCTCAAACACAATATATGGTATGTCCATTGGGCCAACCGGAATACATGGGGGGACCATCAGGTCAATCTCAGTATCTAGGAGGTCCATCTGTTCAATCACATTACATGGGTGGAAAATCAAGACAACCACCTTACATGGGTGGACAACCCGGGCAGTCACCATACACGGAGGGACCTTCAGGTCAACCACGATACATGGGAGGAACATCTATTTTTTCTATCTCACCGCAACCTGGATATGGTCCTACTGGTGTTCCCATGCCACATGGTTACCACCATTATCCACATGATAACTGACAGCTTCCATTTTTTGCTACATTAGATCTATTATATCTATATCATTTGACAAAGGATCCCAATTCAACATGCCATGTTTTGGCCCTCCATCCCTGCCAAATTATCGTCTGAAAACCCAAAATTCGACAGAAAACCTAGGAAAGATCCTAACAATCATGTTATGACTTTCCATTTATGGTGTTCTTCAAACTCTTTGATGGATGACTCCATTCGTCTGAGGCTTTTTCAGAGAACACTTACAGGTGCAACAACCAAATGGTACATTGAGTTGTCACGTAACTCCTTTGTTGACTTTAACTCTCTTGCCATGAATTTTCTGACGCATTTCCAGTTGCCTATACGGTATGAGACCGGTACAAATCTTTTGACATCACTCTGGCAATCCTCTTCCACCCACATATCTGATCATATTTATGAGTGGAGACAATAGGGACGGTTGATTAAAGCTCCAATTCCAGACCAACTCCTCACAGATTGGTTTACAAAGTCGGTCTTGCCACCCATCGCTAGAGATGTTGTTATGGGAGGTGTTTTTACTAAGAATAAAGATATCAGTCATGCTCAATATTTTGACTTGGTATATTCCCAACCTGACACACTTTGTGATCTGATCCCCCATACTCCTCGTCCGTTGAATGATCCGACAAGACCTCCTCCGGAACCAGGTTTTGTTTCGAACACAAAACTACTTCTGCTCCTGCTCAAACCTCTGAGGTGAATGCAGTCCAATCCACTTTATCTCAAAAACTCGAACGTATGAAGAAAAACAAGGGTAAATCCAAGAAATCTTATAACCAACATGATACTACAAAGACTATTGATACTCAACCGAAAGGAAAGCTAAGTTTCCTTGCATGATTTGTGAGGAAGACCACTATGCGAAAGACTGCCCTCATCGTGAGGAGGTCACTAAATTTATGAAGGGTACCTCCCAACCTGCAATTTTAACTGACCCTTTCCCTGTTCAGCAAAAACATCTGGTTGAACAAAATCTTGTCCCTCTGCAGAGGGAAACCCAAGTCATTCCCACCATGGGGATGCTTCCTCAAGCGTCTCTCAGGTCTATATGTGTAAGGAGGCAGTTAATTTAATGACTTGAGAAAAGACTTATGAAACTCTTCTAGGTAATCAGGCTAATGGAAAGGTTATCAATCGGACCTCCACATCCACTCCCTCCATCTTCTACCACTCTTTAGATTGAGAAGCCAATTTGTGACATAGTGTTGCATCTGGCCAAGGGCAGAATTTGAAAAGTGACCTTTAATCCAAGTTCCCGCGTCGTCGAAACCTACAATATTGTTGAAGATTTGGTGCAAGCACCTTGTGTTATGTCAGCCATCGAAGTTCTATAGAAATTTCCAAGTCATCATAGAACCTTGTTGTGATCCATTAGAGCTATGGATCTAGAGGAATCAAATCTGATTACGTTTAATATGGACTATTTTAAGGAGAGACTCTCACACCACATAACATTCCAAATTCAAACTTGGGTTGGTGGAAAGAACATACATCACATTGTTTTGGATGAAGGACCCTCCACCTGTGTCATGTCTTTGTCTTGCTGGATATCCATAGGTTCTCCTAAACTTAACCAGTCTCCTACCACCCTCAAAGCGTTTGATGGACGTGGTTTCCAACCTCACGGACTCTTGCAATGTTTCGCTGTGACATTGAAGGGTAAAACAATTTTGGTCGATATTAAAGTGGTTGACACGCCTCTAGATTACAATTTAATACTTGGTCATAGTTATTTCAATGCGATGATTTTCATCACATCTTCAGTGTTTCATATTTTACAATTTCCCCATCAAGGGAAAATTTTCATTGTTGAACAACTTAACTATTGCACTCGAGATCTCCACGATTCTGCAACAAATAATGTCCCTTTTCTAAGACAATCTAGTCTTGAGTATGAGAGTGTAGAAGTAGGTCTCCTTAAGGATTCCTCGCTCATGGGGATTTTTCCTTTGCCTCCTCCTAACACCTTGCAAGTTTCCATGTTAAATATGATTTCAACATAGGTGCAACAATCCCTAGAATCACTTGATCCTTTGGTAGTACCTAGTCTTAATGAGCATAGTTATTTTCCTGTGTCAAGTCATTAAAAAATGAAACATGAACTTATGAGCATAGTTCATTGCCTCTGTTAATCTTGTTAAAAAATGAAACAACCCCCCCCCCCATTCGAATCGAGTCTCACTCTAGATCGCATACTTGAACCTTATTTTCCTCCACCTACTGAAAATATTCCTATTAGTAGCCAGATGCCTAAATGATGAAAGAAGAAGAGTCGACGAAGAAAACGACACTTGGGGTGCAGGTCTCTAGCTTATGGACATCATGTTGGAGCAAAGCCTCTATCTTATACCATGCAACCTGGGGGGAAAATGCCTCTAGAGAGACACGTTTCTAGGAGTGATCCTCACTTGGGAGTCATTCCCATCGTAACGTAGTAGTATTTTCTAGAACAAGCTTAGTCTTTTTTCTTTCTCGTGCTCATAAATACATGAGAATAGGCTACCAAGCTCAGTCTTTGTTCTTTCTCGTGCTCGTTAATACATGACCTCACACTTTAGGGGGCATATGTTTCACACCAAAATGTCACACTTAAGTGTCACACCTATTTACACCTAAGTGTCACCAAGGTCATAAAGTGTCGTATGCACCCTACTAAGTGTCGCAGGCACTTTGTCAAGTGTCGTATGCACCTTACTAAGTGTCACATGCACTTTACTAAGTGTCACAACACCTTGACACCATGAAAGAACATTTGTCACAATCCCTAGTCAGTGTGGAGGAGAAATATATCATATGAAGGTCAAAATACTATGTGCACATAAATTATTCATTATTATTCATAAAAAGAAAATTAATTTAGTGTGAGAATCCACCTCACATTTAGTTTCCTAATCTCAAGGAGAAGTTGAGAATCTCATGGATGGTTGAGAGATTTTATAAAACCAATATCCTAATTTGATGGATCTTGAGAGATATTTCCTCCTTAAATTCCTTGAGAGATATTTTCTCCCTAAAATCCTTGAGAGGTATTTTCTCCCTAAAAATCTTGGAGATCCCAATTTAGTGGATCTAGTGAGTGATCTTCTCCATGATGGTTAAGCCTCCAAATCCTATATAATGAGGGCATTCCAAGGTGAAAGGGGGAATATTTTGGATGTAAAACCTTTGAGCCTGGGAGAAAGAATCCATTGAAGCATCGCATTTTGATCTCAATACTTTCATGCAAGGGTTGGACGCAGAGATCTTGGAGAAGATTTCAACGACATCAACTTGATTTTTAACTTCCTTCTTTTGGCTTTTAATTAATATTAACTTGGCCTATTCCTTTCATTATGATTTTTTATTGTAATGTCTATGCTTAAGTCAAATCGGGAATAGATAGATCTATTTTATCTAATCACATAGAGTAGGAGAAACGACTTCTTTGTTGTTCATCGCAGATCCCGACTCACGCTAAGGATCTTGGAGCAGCGAGGACAAACGTCGAAACAAGATACATCGCATTCTTTCTCTTTCTCATTTTGATTATTTATCAACTACATATATAAGGAAATTAGCTTAACATGTCTGCATGGTAAGATTTCTCATAACAATAGGAGAACATTATTCCCAAACAAAATTGGTAACTCCACTAGGGAGAGTCTCATTTGGGTTAGTTTAGGGTGCTTGTTTTTGTTTTCATGATTTATTTTTGTTTCTACTATTAGAGTCAATATTTCAGAAACCTAGCCTCTCAATCTCAGGCTTTGGACTCAGTCTTTTTCAAGCTCCTCTTGATATTATGGGTGGTATACGCTCTTTCCTTAAGATACAATAGGGTATATACGCTATCTTCATAAGGGAAAAGTGTGTATGTACACACCTTTCGTTGTAGACAGACATGTATCTATCCTGTAAGGTAGTTTTTTTTACTTCTTGCTTGATCAAAGTCTCATTTTGGCTTGTGGGGGTTCCTCTAGGCTCTCTTGGGTTTCTGTAAGTCTGTTCGCAGTCTTAGAAAGTAGTCAGGGTTTATAAAATTAAAAGAAAAACAAAAAGTTACTTGGTTCTCCTTTGGTTTTCAAGCCTTTTTTTATTTTCTTTAGGATAGAAGATGTTCTTTCAAGCGCTATGATTTTTGGGTTGCCTTAGAAGTTTGTTGTATAATCTGAAGGTTTTGATTAAGATTTTTCTTGTCCTTTCGTTATGCATTTCCATTTTTAAAGAGAAAAGGAAAAAATGTGATCATTTTTAAGTTGTTTGATTTGTGTACCTAGTTCCACGAAAACAAAAAGAAGAGTCTACTTTCTAGATAAGTTTTCTTCCTTCGGTTCTTGTCATCTTTGCATAACGAAAAAATGAAAAAGAAAAAGGTCTTATCTTAAGCATACTTCTCTTCTTCTTGCATTTGCATAACAATTAGATGCAGTTTTAGGTTGTTATGGTTTCTTTGTTTTTTCAATTGTAGTGTTCATTTGTAAAGAAGAAAATGAATGTTGTTCATGTTTCACGAATTGCATTGCATATATGAAAAGAAAGGAACTACATTACATACCCGAAAGGAAAAGAGTTGCATTGAAAAAAATCGAAAAAATTGCATTTAAAGTGTTCACGTAACACTAATTTACATTTGAAGAATAATTTGTTTTGCAAACAACATTGTTCTTATAATGTTTTATTTATGCAAAAGTCAGTAAACACCACAAGTTTCACGATCATTTCCCCTTGAGTAACAACAACCAATAAAATTAACTCATAACTAAAATATACTATACTTTTTTTTTGCAAGGTTCACCAAGTAGTATAGGTTAGGGCCTTGGAATAGGTTGGAGAGGAAACTCTCCAACGACATTTAATTAAACAGAGGAGTCTGACTTAGGGAGTGTTGAAAATTCAATTGTTGTATAGGTGTGGCTGGAAAAAATTTCTAACACAGGATCCAAACACGAGGCCACGTGCAGGTAAGTGACATAGATTACACCTCCAGTACTTGTCCAAGCATTTGTGGATTTTTGCATATACAAGGGTTCCTTGAGTATCACTTGGTCGTTTGTGGTGCCTTTTCTTTTGGAGAATTGGGCTTAGCCACCCTTCCCATACGTATGATCCTGACTATCAAATTTTCCCTCAGACGCCAACTAGGACTTGGTAACTCTAATTGTTGTTCCTATATATCACATAGGTGACTGCAGTGGGTTTCCCACGGTACCTGAGGTAAGCATTGCATCGAATTTTTAGTACCCATGGAGGGTGCCCTGTGAAGTGAGGGTTACTTGCACTAGGAAGGGTTGTTATGTGGAGGTTAGGGTAACTACTTCTCACTCCTTTGTTCATTGATCTCGAGACTTAATCAACCAGTGTTGGTTTTCGAAAGGTCCATTTTCCTATGTTTGCATGTGTTGTTGTCTTTTAGAATTTTTATTGGTCTGTTATATGTGCTTTGTTGGCCTTAAGAAATTTGTTGTTAGCTACATTAAATCTTTGATTTAAAGTGGTACACTGGCCACTATGTTGGTCTCGAAGAATCTAGGGTCTTTCGTTGGAAAGATTGGAACCTGCACCACCTCCTCAAACGCGCCAAATGGATCATCTTGGTTCTTTCAAGCTAGTTGAGTCAAACGTTGTAGATTCGAAAATTTCTACATCGGGGATTACTAGAGTTGAATATCTACAAGAGGAAGGATTTCTTATGCCTTTCAACCCTCCACTTACTATTCCTCAAGTTCTAGTTCTTGTGCAACATCTAACTTCATAGTTGGGTGATATTGACAGTTGTACTCTTCGGTGGTATGTCATGTACAATGTCATTGATGTGTCAGGGTCTGGGGATCCTCATACCCCCACCTCAACTATTGTTGGGGGAGGAGTATCGCTTCCTCACTCCACTACCATAACGATGAGCGTCACTCAGCCTACAACGGTTGCGACAACCAATGGTTCAATTCCTTTGTAGATTGGGCCCACTTCAGGCATGAGTGCAATGCCATCTATGACTTTGGTTTCAAATGATTTTTCCTTTAGGATGTCGACTATCAGCATGCCCCAAGTCTTGGCCAGTTTTAACCATGTTTTTTCTAACCCTAGTGGTGGTATAGGAGTTCTTCAACTCCTTTACAATGTGTCCCAGGAAACGGGGGGAATATCCCTATGCTCGTTCCCTTGGACAAAAGTGGAGCGTTTCCATCTTTTGGGAATGTCGCTAGGGATAATCCTTTTGTGGGTTGGGACGATCAAATGAGTGGAGATTCCAATCCTTCGACATGCCTATAGGTTCAACCCCTTTAACATTGTTTGTAGGTTTTGGGAATAATGTTTTTCCATCTTTTGAGGTGTCGTCATGGGGGAACCATTTCCAAGGTCAATGTAATCCCATGCAAGGGACTCTCTCTTCGCAAGGGATGTTGATAGGGGGTAACCCTTTAGAGTATCATGAAAACTCGAATAGTGGAAGTTTTCCTTGATCTAGAATATATTTGCAAAACGAAATGAATATAGGTTATTATCAAAATATGATTAACACAGAATAACAGATATACAATAAAATTGGTTTCTGTTCAATAAGGAAATAAGTTGAAACTGTAAAATGCAACGGAAACAAGCTTGCTAGAATGGTGACGGCTTATCTCTGAGAAGAGATGTGACAGTTGCGTTCATTCGCAAGAAGATGATTACAATGAGGCTCTGAAGGCCTTTTTACAATAAACAGGAATGTCAAAAACCCTATACATCCAAAAAACCTAACCCTAGGAGATGAAGCACCAAAAGTCATGTGGGCCCTGTTTGGATAAGTTAGTACATCAACTTCCTGGGGTCATAACTTTTGCATATGATCTTTGTTTTAGGCACACGATAGCCCGTTAGAAAGGTCTATTCGAGGAATACACATTTTTCTGCTATCTATCAAAGGTCATTTTGATGGTGGCAATCCCTAAAAAAAATTGTTTAAGGACTCAAAACGGCCTCGCAAGTCAGGGACCCGAAAACTAGAGAAAAAATGCCAAAATGAGCCAGTTGGAATAGGTGGGAGGCCACCGATATACATCTGGATCAATCCTCCCCCCTCAGGAAGCAATGGTCTCCATTGCGTTGAGTTATCCCATTAGATGAGAAAATTTATGTTGAATTTGGCCTCGGGTGAGCCACTTGCCTTGGTGTAGGAGTTGCCCTGCTTTGACAACTCGATAAAGCTGGATCCTTTCCTAATGATTTCCCTTCATCGGTTTGTCCACAATCTGATCACTAGATTCCTATTGTATGCAGTCGGGGTTGAGCTATGTTGGTTTCAGTTGTTTTTCTATCTATGAGGTGTAAAATAATGGTGGGAAATATGGTCGAAGGATATCCACGTTGAACACTGGAGGAACGTTGAGCTCAAAAGCATTATCACCAATAGCCTTGGTGATGGTGTACGACCCATAACGGACTGGGTGAAGCTTCTGATGGCATCCTGTAAGGCGCTCTTTCTACAAGTGCAACCAAACTTTTTCGCCCACCTGAAACTTATGTGGCACCTGGTGTTGATCATGGCGCGGCTTGTACTTGTCATTGGACTTCTGTATAATATCATGAACCTGTTGGCGGATTTGTTGGATCCGCTCAATGAACCAGGTGGATTTTTCAACTTCAGTCAAAGAGGGAGATGAATCGGTCGAGGTGACCGCAAGGGGTAGTGCAACATCTATGGGACCCAATGGTTGGAATCCAAACCCCACCTGAAAGGGGTTGTGATCGATTGAGCTATGCAGGGCTCGGTTGTAGCTACATTGAACATAGGCGAGACTCCCATCCCATGTGTGAGGGTTCTTGGAATTATACATGCACATGATATGCACGATCATTCGATTTACGACCTTGGTTTGAACATCTGTCTGGAGGTGTAAGGCCATGGATTTGGTGAGCTTGGTGTCCAACAGCGACCAGAGGATTGACCAGAATGTGCTGAGAAATTGACTGTCTCGATCTGAGACAATGGTTTGTGGGATTCCAAAATGTTCCCAGACTCATTCAAAGAAGATCTTGGAAGTGGCCTTTGTTGTGATTCTCTTCTTCCAGGCGGCCAAAATCGCCATCTTAGAAAAGCGATCCACAACCAAAAAAACATAGTCATTGCCCCGCTTAGTGGACAGGAGGCCCAAAATGTAGTCCATTAAGATGGATTCCCATGGCCTGTCATGAGTAGGAAGAGGGGTGTACAGTGCATGTTTCTTAGTGGTCAGTTTGGTAATCATTTAGGTGATGTAGAACCTAATATACTTGTTGACCTCATGTCGAAGTTTCAACTAGTAGAAATGTTTATGCAGCATTTCCACTATCTTTTCTATGCCAAAGTTGCCTGCCACCTTACTGTAGTGGGCTTCCCAGATCACCTTCACTCGCTCGCTTGATGGAACATAGATATGGCCCAGATGGCACAATGGCCCATCCTGAAGATTGAAATTAGTGACAAATGTGTTTGCGCCCAACATTTGGTAGGTGGTGGTGAAGTCTGGGTCTGTCTCATAAAGTTGGGGCCATCCAGAGGTCTCATGGCCACAAGATTCTAGCACCATGGTGAGTGTCGCAACTAGTGGTCTGCTGAGGCAATCAACGACGCAGTTGTTGCTTCACATTTTATACTTGATGTTGAGGTGGAATTGTTGCAAGCACATGGGCCACTTCTAATGGCGGTCATTCTGCAATTTACCTTGTCTCTGCATGAACTGCAATGGCTTATGATCATTGTGGACGATTGTCTCCTTCCAAAGAATGTAATGTCTCCATTGGAGGTAGGATTGCACAATGGAATACATTTATTTTTCGTAACTAGAGTACTTACGGACAACATCTCCACCAAATCCACCTACTAATGGTCCTCTTCATATCGAAAGACCAAGTCTTGATACAGTTTTACGACCTCCCAAAGGTGTCGTTAAGAAGTCGGCATTCAATCCTCATGCTAGGGTAGCCCAGAACTATAGCATTGTCGAAGATCTGGCCCAAGCACCCTC
>SNQJ01S0002310.1:217170-243760 GCA_010110895.2 Picea sitchensis | reverse complement strand
CTTTCGGGTTGATGAATGCAGGAGCAACATTTCAGCGAGCTATGGACATAGCCTTCATCGGAGAAAAAGACAAGTTTGTGGTGATATATCTGGACGACATCACAGTCTTCTCCAAGACTGATAAAGAGAATTGTTGCCACTTAAAAAGAGTTTTCCTGAAGTGTCGGAGGTATGGCCTATCTTTAAACCCCAAGAAATCATTGTTTGCTATGCAGGAGGGAAAATTATTAGGCCATATAGTATCAGCAGAGGGGGTGAGAATTGATCCTGACCGGGTAGAAGCACTTCAGACCCTGCCACTTCCCAGATCTAAGAAGGAAGTTCAGGCCTTTTTGGGGAGGATAAATTTTCTGAGGAGATTTGTCTCGAATTTTGAAGAATTGGTGAAACACATCACAGCCATGCTCAAGAAGGGCCATGAATTGAAATGGACTATTGAACCCAGGGAATATTTTACCCAAATAAATAAAGCATTGATTGAGGCACCTGTGCTAATCAGTCCCGATTATTCCAAAGATTTCCTGATATTTTCTTTTGCTTCTTGTGATACAGTAGCGGTAGTTTTGTTGCAGAAAAATGATCAAGGTCAAGAGCAGCCTATTGCCTTCTTTAGAAAGGCACTGAGAGATGCGGAGCTCTGTTACGAGATCATGGAGAAGCAGGCCTATGCCTTGGTGAAAGCCCTCAAAGCTTTCAGAGTCTATGTCTTGCATTCAAAAATCACTGCATATGTCCCTTCAACCTCTGTGAAGGACATTCTTATACAGCTAGACATAGATGGGAGAAGGGGTAAATGGATCACCAAGATCCTAGAATTTGACCTGGAGATTAAGCCCACCAAGTTGATAAAGGGGCAAGGTTTGGCCAAGCTACTAGCTGAATCCAATTACAGAGCCTTGGGAATCAATTTCATCAACGAGCAAGCTGAGTCATCCCACGCGCAGTCCCAAAATGCCTTACCACTAGCAGCATGCGCCTGGTACAAGGATATCTTGTATTTCTTGCAAGAGTTGAGGCCTCCTGATGGGATGGAAAAAGGCAAGGCAAGAGCTTTGAAGCTCAAAGCGGTCAGATATTGTCTCATTGACCAAACTTTGTACTGGAAAGACCCTCTAGGGGTATTATTAAGGTGTATTGACCCGCAGCAGGCCCAGAAGGTTATGTTCGATTTCCATAGCAGTCGTTGTGGGGGTCATCATTTTTGGAAAACCACAGCTCACAAGATCCTCCGAGCTGGATATTACTGGTCCACCTTATTTCCTGATGTCTGCAAGGAAATTAGAACTTGCATCAAATGCCAGAAGTTATCAGGAAAGCAGCAACTCAAATTTTTGCCATTAAAGCCTGTAGTAGTTTCAGCACCCTTTCAGCAGTGGGGATTGGACTTTATTGGAGAAATTCATCCTCCCTCAAGTGGCCAGCACCGATGGATTTTGACTGCGACCGACTACTTCACCAAATGGATAGAATTTGTCCCTACTAGAAGCACTTCTCACAAAGTGATTATCATCTTCCTGGAAGATATTATAGCTAGATTTGGCTGCCCTAGAAAAATTGTCACTGACAATGCCTCCCCTTTTCGGTCTGAGCCTCTGGTCAAGTTCTGTGAACGTTTTGAGATTTCACTAATTCACTCCACTCCCTATTATCCTCAAGGAAATTGACTGGCAGAGTCCTCCAATAAAAGTCTGATCAAGCTTATTAAGAAGCTACTGGAGGAAAATAAAAGGGCCTGGGACTCAAAGCTCAAATTTGCTCTCTGGGTTGATTGGGTGACAACTAAGAAATCCCTGGGCGTCTCTCCTTTCCAACTTGTTTATGGAATAGAGGTTGTTTTCCCCACTCAGCTCGCCTTGCCTGTGGAAAATCTCCTCCAGGACCTTGAAGGGGAATCTAACCATGTTCTCAGAAGGATTTATCAGATGGTGGAGGTGCAGCAGATCAGAGAACAGGTCATGGATAGAGCCTGCAATCATCAGCAGAAGATCAAACAGGCTTTTGACAAGAAGAACAGAAAAAAAGAGTTCAGGCAGGGTGACCTGGTACTCAAGTGGGACGCACACAGGCAAGAAAAGGGCAAACACAGTAAATTTGATGCCCTCTGGTTCGGCCCTTTAAAGATCCTTGAAGTATTTTCAAACAACACTTACAGGTTGCAGGATCTGGAAGGAAAAGAAGTTTTTAGCAGCCCAGTCAATGGGCATTTCTTAAAAAAATGTTTTATGTGAGTCGTAGTCGGCTCTTTTTGTTTTGTTTTGTAAATATTGTTTCTGTTTTTGTTTTTTCGGACTAATAAATGACTCCATATCCCAATAGCAAAGGCACTGAATATGCAAAAGAGTTCTTAGAGCATCACAGGGATGACTCTATCCCCCATGGAGCCAAATGTTAGCAATATTTCTTGTAAAGGAGCTAGAATGTAAAAGAATGGGTTAAAAACCCACTTGTCCTAAGTTTTGGATGATAATGCGCCCGTGGTAAGTAACAAGCAAGTCCGAGCGGCAGCGATTCGCGCGCCCGGATCAACGGTGCATATTGAAATCCGGACCCCCCTTACCTTTCTGCCTTTAAGCGGGGGGGTCCAGAATCGGGGTCGCACCTCTCCAACGGTCCAGATCAGCACGCCCGGATCAACGGCGATGAAGACCATTCCGGACCCCCCCTGCCTTTCTACCTTTAAGCGGAGGGGGGGGGTCCGAAATCACAGACACAGCTTTCCGACGGCCCAGATCAGTGCGCCCGGATCAACGGCGCTGGGTCAGTCTCACCCTTCTCAGTTTCCCTGTGTTTAGCCAGCATGGGCCCTCCTCCCGTCATGTCATCCTCCAGAACCTCCTTCCCATGCCGCCATGTGTCATTCTCCCTCCTCCACTCTTTTGTCCAGATGGCCCTTTCCCTGTCTCATCGTCCACTCACCACCCGCCACGTGTCCCTTTCCCTCCACGTCGACCTCCCACTAAAAGCGCCCATCACGTCCATCTTCTAGCCTACTCCGCTTATTCCTTTTGCCATGTGTCTTGTCTGTAATATCTCTCGCCCCCTCATCTTTTCAGGCTCCGCCCCTGCGGTCCGACCCCATCGTTCAATTGTCGAGCCCCACCTTCTGCGTTGGCCTCCATAACCATCCTTCAGGCCATTCAGTTAGTCCAGGTGGAAGCGTAGGAGGCCCTCCACATATCAAAGGCATCGAGTTGGCCGGGCCATTCTCAATCCCGATGAAGCAGTTATTGAAGCGGTTGGTGGTGGTTAGACATCATCTCCGCCATAATGGGAAAGTCCGGCAATGAATTAAAGGCACGTCGATTCGCCGGTAAAACTGTCAGAGGATCGATCGCGTATGCCATAAGTCGCACGACCATTCAAAGATTGCAGCTGCAGGTTGTCAGGCGCCATGCAGATGCAAAGATTTTAATACTACGTCTCGATTTTGTTGCTATGGCTAGTTTGAGTATATGAAGGCGTTTTCGCCATTTTTGTAGTATCGATGGTAGAGCTTAGCTCTCGACTGTAAAGTTTCAGCGACCATTCTGGTTTCCTGGTTATGCCTCTGTGTTTGAGATTTATTGGTTTATAACAAACAGTTCTCCTTTTTCCATCTATGTTTTGTCTTATACCAGAGTGTCCATTATCGAAGGATTCGCGTGGATTGTTGCAGTTTTGTTATGATAAAGGATTTGTTATGACATTATTGTATTCTCTGGTCTTTTGTGTTTGAATGTAAGAGGATCTTGCGTTCGAATGCTTTCTTCTCCAGTGTGTTACAGACCGGATGTTTATGATAGACCTTCGCACTCTTCTCATGCAAGTCTTCCCCCTACTCACCCCTTATTGCAACTCACTGTTTGAAGTTTATCAAGACCTCACTCGTCCATGCATGCCTGGCCTAGTTTCTGAGTTGAGACGATATCGTTTTGAGTTTTCCTCCATCTGATCACCCCTTTAAAACAAATCGTGACATTAAACTGATGGGCATCGGGCTCTGCTCCTGCAAGCAATCCAGGAGTGACTTCCGGCTCCAACACATTCTAAGAGAGAATCACGAAGAAGACAAACTTCCCTGTTTGAGAGATGACCTTTCTACATTGCTTGGCAAAGATCAAGGAAATAGAACTGGGTGGGACTGTCTTGGGTATCCTATGTAATTTCTTGTTCAAAGTAATAATAACACTGCAAGGCCTAGACTCATATACATCATGACATTTCCATAAATATGGTTGGCCCAAAAAAACATTACAAACTTCGAGAGGGGAAACATCACACAATACCTCGTCTTTGAAGGGCTTGATGTCGTATGGCAGGCGACATTGTTGGCTGACGCGGATGTCGCTTTCTTGGAAGAGTGATTTGATGGTGTAAGGTTGTGGGTGCGGCGTTATCATCAGGGTGAGTCGCTTGAAAACCTATGCTAAGATGAGGTTCTTCTGGCTACCGCTATCAACGATGAAGTGCAGCAGGGTAGCCTTCACCCACATCTGTGAATGAAAAAGGCGCTCACCTTCCTCTGGCTTGTTTGGTTCAACAGGCTGGAGCTTGGTGGTAGCAATGGTAGCACTGGGTTCTGCGTTAATGATCTATCTCCCGCCTTCTAGTTTTGACTCAGAATCAGAATACGCATCTGATTTAGAGGCTTTCACCTCAGCCACCAACGACTGCTTCGAGCGACAATCAGCAGTGTTATGTCAGGGGATCTTATGGAAGTCGCACCACTTCCCGGTATCTTTCTTTGTCTTTTCGATGTCCTTATTTGCTTGCAGCCTGGACTAGTTGTCCTGAAGTTGTCCATCTTTTCTCTGTCCTTTGTTTTGCAGGCTGGGGCCGTCATTTCCTGGCTTTTGTTGTGAGGGGTTCCCAAGCCCAAATTGTCGTGTCTTTTATTTGAGGTTCTGCTCGATTTTGACGACATATCGGTAGGCCACGCCCAAGGATGAGATGTCCAGAAACTTCATTTCAGCCTGGATGTATCTATTCAGACCGACGTGATACTTGAGCACCAGATGTCGCTCAGAATCTTTGATACCCATCTTGGTTCGCAAGGTATGGAAGGTATTTGTGAACTCGGGGGGCACTGCTTGGTCTTTTTCCTAGCGCAGCGTGGTCCATTTTATGTACATGTCGTCATAACTTCCAACAGGGTAGTATTGTTCCTTAATAGCATCCCTGAAGGAATCCCAGGTGACTGTGACTGTAAATAATGAGGGTTCCTTTGTTTCCTTTTTCTCACAGAAAGTTTCCCACCAATCTTTGACATGAGGGAAGGATTTGAGGATTCCAAAAGTAATATTTTCTCTATTCGAGAAGTTATGGAAAGAGAAATATCCTTCTAGCAAATTCACCATTTGTTTACCGCATCTGCGTCTATCTAACCTTCAAATATAGGAATATCGAAGTTGATTTGTACCTTGAAGGGGGTGGCACCTCCGTTTGAGGAAGATGGGTCGCATGTTGGTAGTCGTCAAAGGATTTGTACAAAACTATCCATCATCTCGTTCCTTTGTTGCGTGAGGGCTTCTTGGAGAAAAATTTTGAAAGGATCTCATGTCCTGTCATCTTTATTTTTTTCTTCTATGAGAGGTCATATGGGCATGAGAGAGATTTTGTCTCGAGAGAAACAAGCTCAAGACCGAATTCCTCATACCCTGACCTCGTTGGGGACATGCATTAAGAATGACAATGAGCAAACCGCTCTGATACCACTGATCCAGAATATATTTGCAGAACGAAATGAATATAGATTTTTATCAAAATATTCTTAACACGGAATAACATATATACAGTAAAATTAGTTTCTATTCAATAAGGAAATAAGTTGAAATTGTAAAATGCAGCAGAAACAAGCTTGCTAGAATAGTGGCGGCTTATCTCTAAGAAGAGATGTGACGATTACACTCATTCGCAAGAAGATGATTACAATGAGGCTTTGAAGGCCTTTTTACAATAAACAGGAATGTCAAAAACCATAGACATCCAAAAAATCTAACGCTAGGAGATGAAGCGCCAAAAGTCATGTGGGCCCTATTTGGGTAAGTTAGTACATCAACTTCTCGGGGTTGTAACTTTTGCATACGATCTCCGTTTTAGGTGCACGATAGCCCGTTGGAAAGGTATATCCTAGGAATACACATTTTGTTGTTATCTATCAAAGTCAAAATGACTATGGAGAGCCCTAAAAACGTTGTTTAGGTCCTCAAAACGGCCCCGTGAGTCAGGGACCCGAAAACTAGGGAAAAACTACCAAACTGGAAAAATGCCAAAATGAGCCAGTTGAAATAGGTGGGAGGCCACCGACATTCATCTAGATCATTCCTCCCTATGGTCAGGGAGATCATGATTTTTACCAAAACCCTAGCCATTTTTCAAGTTCTTCCTAGCAACGTGTAACAAACAATATATATAATAATAAACATAAATAAATAATCAATAATTAATAATGAAGAGACACCTTCCTAATGAAAGGTCAAGTATTTTAATGAAAGGGAACCCCTGTGTGGGTATACATTCGGCTCTCATTCTCATTGTAATCATTCATCATATCTTATTCAATTATTTGTTACTTGTCCCATATGGATTTCAACTTATTTATTTACATAAGTGAACCAAGTTGGTTCACCACATTTGGTATCAGAGCCTCATTTTTCTAATCCTCGCCATTGGTTGATCTGGCTTTTTGGCCAACCTCTAATTCTCAGAGTTTCTCTGATGAGGTTCATTCACCACAATAGGGCATTTTTCCATTTAAAACATCAAAAATTGTTGTTGAAGAGATAATCATTCGGTTGCAAGGAAATTAGAAGAAGACAATACCAAATAAATTTCAAATTTGGAAAAAATAATTTATTTTAAAATAACAATGTGTGTGTGTGAAGAAGAAATACCAAGTCGAGTCAATTTCTAAAAATAGAAGGGGAAAACTCAAATTTGCAGATACTAACATTTACAGTTTAGAATTTTAGTGAAGAAATTACCATAAATTCTAAGATCACAAGATTACAGTGCCATATGGTATTAGTCAATATAGGAAATTATTCAGTCAGCACACAACCCGTACAATTTCATACACAACTCGTATAATTCGATAATTAATTGCATTTGGCGTACGAATAACAGCCACCAACTGTCGTACAACAGTTGCTAGAACATAGTCAATACAATATGTCATACAAAATGTTAGTCGTTGTTGTACAAACTCACAGTCGTACCACACCCGCCATTCCCTGTTGTCACTACCCATCCATAATGATATATGTGTCGCCCGCTATCCACCGTATTGTCTTATGTAAATCATTCATTTGTACTTTTGCGCCATACAACTGCCAAATTAGTCGTTGAGGTGGAAATATGTATCTCTTTAATTATCACATTAAAAGTTTTTTTAAAGGAATTAACAAAAAAAAAAAGTTTTTTTAAAGGAATTAACAAAAAAAAAGAGTTTTTGGTAAGGCGACTTAGTATTAAAGGAAAAAAACATAATAAAGTAAAAAAGTTTTCAGTTACAAATTTAAGTCAATGATTTTATATATATATATATTTATAAAAGGGAGTAGGTAAGAAATTAATGTGTTTTCTTCCTTTGAGGTTACATGTTCAAATCCAGAGAAGAATAGGATATGTATACCTATGTAAACTTTACACAATTGTTATGTAGAAGAGATTCCTTATCCCACAAACAAAAGGTCTCATACACCAATTTGATATATAACTTAACCAAAACCTTAAAAATAGATTATTATTATTTATTATTATTATTAAAAAAAAAGATAATTTTCAAACTTCCATTCAAAAGTTATAAGAATACTCAAATGTTATAAGAATACTATTGAAGTGATTTTATTTCAACATGTCATAACGTCATGAGTGAAAAAGATTCAAGAAAGCTAATATATTATTATATTACGAAGCTAGAATACATCTTAAAAGGGACTTAAAAAGTAAGGTGAAGTCATAACGTCATAAGTGAAAAAGATTCAAGAAAGCTAATATATTATTATATTACGAAGCTAGAATACATCTTAAAGGGGACTTAAAAAGTAAGGTGAAAATAGTAAAGCTTTTTATTAAAAAGAATAAAAATCCAAAAAATATAAAAGCATTCTTAATTTACAAGTTAAAAGTCATAAAGTGATTAAAATGAATATAAAAGTACTATAATTTTTTTGTGAAAAGTAAGGAAGTGAATAAAAGTGTCCTTTTCGAAGAAATGAGTATTTAAAAAAACAAATTGTAAAAGTAAGGAATGTATAAAAGGTTTTTTTTTTTTTTTTTTTGAAAAGAGTATTTCAAAAATTTTGAAACAATCAATATTAAAAAAGTAAAAACGGTTATTTAAAAGTTTCAAAGTAATTAATTATTTGAGGATATAAAAATTATTTAAATAAAATGATTGAAGGAAGACTTTCTTATGAAGGTCGTCCAATTTCATGTTGCAGATTATTTACATTAAAAGGAAGCATTCAAGGGAATGAGATTAACATCGTTATCAACGATATTTTTAAGGAAAATTACATTAACATCAATTTGGAAAATCAATTATTAATTTCAGAGCCAAATATTATTAAAAAAAAAAAATCTAAAGAGACTATATGAATTTAATGACTTGCAAGTAACAATGGATGGTTATGAATATATATCTCAATTCAATGTTACAAATGTATATCCAAAAGAGATTGACATAATTCTTGGTTTATCCTAGTTTGAAAAACTGGGTACCTTCATCTTAAACATGGAGAATTTTTTTTTACGTTCTCCTATAAGAAAAAGATGAAGACACTTCAAGACATTACTATTAAGTCAAATTCAATAGTACCTTCATCAAAAAATCTAAAAGACGTCTCAAAGGTGATCCTTCAGGAAAATCAATGGTCAGTATCAAAGCTACAAAAAGAATATGACAGAGTTATTGCATATAAAGACGAAGAAATTTGTCGCTTAAAAGATCACAGTAAAAAACTACTTACTCAGATTAAGAAGTCAAAGGATACAAAACAATGTGTTTAGAAGTTGGAACAAGAGAATCAATATCTCAAAAAAAAATTATCAGAAAAAAATGAAGAAAATTCTCGTTTGAAAAACCTTAATCAAAGGTTGTTGGAACAAATCAGAACGCTAAAAGAGGAGAAACTTGAAAATCCAGACATTAAAGAAGTTGATAAATAAAAAAATGAAGAGCTTGCACGCTTAAATAACCATAATCAAAACCTGCTTACACAAATCAAGAAGATTAAAAACGATAATAAGTTATTGGAGAATAAGTTAGAACAATTTATCGGGAAGGAAGCATCGAAATCTTCAGGTGTTAAAATCCAAGTTGTGGAGAAAGGAACTAATACAGATCCAATGGATATCACAACTCAAAAATATTCCAATCCAATTAGAGAAAATACATATAAGGATGTTGGAGTACAAACGATGGAAGTCACAGGTGTACTTACTAATAGAAATGAAACTATCAACAAACCAGTGCAGCAAGAATATGAAACATCAAAAGCAAATCCTGAGCACACTACAGGTACAATAAAGGGAATTCGTGTTGCCAAGACACCTTATCGGCATCCCAATCACAAGAGCAGAAACTATAACCAGTCAAAGTATCATCGTCGCTTAGAAAGAAAACAATTGTCCTATCGTTTGTCGAATGTTAATGCCAGTACAATTGAGAATAAAATAATCAATGAATCATATAAGCACAAATTTCCACAAAGGATTGAACTAGGATGGTCAAATCCTTTTACAGTTTGTCAATTATGTTGAACACTTAGAAGTTTGTATCGTCTTGCATTGTCCACCATAACAACATCAAGAACCGAGAACTATGTGAGTACAACACAAGCCAAAATAAGACATAAAGCCCTTCCATAATTATGCTTTGAGGACAAAGCATTTCAAAAGGGGGGAGGTAATGTAATAAACTATATGTGTGTGTGTGTGTGTCCTATCGTTTGACGAATGTTAATGCCAGTATAATTGAGAACAAATTAATCGGTGAATCATATAAGCACAAATTTCCACAAAGGGTCGAACTAGGATGGTCAGATCCTTTTACAGTTTGTCAATTATGCTCAACACTTAGAAGTTTGTATTGTATTGTATCGTCCACCATAACACCATCAAGAACCGAGAACTATGTGAGTACAACACAAGCCAAAACAAGACATAAACCCCTTTCATAATTATGCTTTGAGAACAAAGCATTCCAAAAGGGGGGAGAAAATGTGTGTGTGTGTGTGTGTGTGTGTGTGTGTGTGTGTGTGTGTAGAGAGAGAGAGAGAGAATTAATAATGAAGAGACACCTTCTTGATGAAATTCCATGCCTCTTAATGAAAGGGCATCCCTACGTGGGTATATATTCGGCCCTCATTCTCATTGTAATCATTCATCATATCTTATTCAATTATTTATTACTTTCCCTATATTGATTTCAATCTATTGTCCTTTTTACATTGTATATTTACATAAGTAAACTGGGTTGGTTCACCACACAGCCTGGTGTCAGTAACAATCCAAGAAACTCTTTTCAGATTTCAACCAACCCGGGGCCTCCAAACCCGACAATTGGAGTTATATGTCGCAACCTAGGCTTCTCTTTCTAGAAACTTTGAATTTGTCAAACCTATCCAAACTAATGAATGACTTGATGTGTCATGATCCAAATTGGCCCCCAATCCCAACCAAACTACCTTCGGACATCCCAAAGTTCGAAGGGAAATATGGTGAGGAACCAGGTGATCACATTATAAATTTTCATTTATGGTGTTCTTCGAACTCATTAAATGATGATTCCATTCATTTACGACTATTTCAACACACTCTTATGGCAGTTTCTGCGAAGTGGTATATTGAATTACAGGGGTCATCATTTCACAATATCCATTATATTGCACTAGTCTTTCTGAACCACTTCCAGCTTCTAGTCTAGTATGATGCCAACACAGATCTATTGTCTATGCTTAGGTAAGACAAAGCAATGCATATCTCCGACCACATTTAGGAATGGCGGAGACGGAAGAGGATGAATAAGGCTACAATTCCTCCAGAGTTCCTCTTGGAGTGGTTTTTTAAGTCCTTGTTGCCCTATATGTCCAAGGACGTCTCTACTTCGAGGATGACTACCAAAGAGGAAGACATATCCAGGGCCCAACAACTAGACTTGATTTACTCTCAGTCTGGGATCTTGTACCAAAAATTGTCTCACGCGTCAAGGTCAAACATTGACCCTCAGAAATCCAAGTCTAGACCACATGTCGATGGAATTATTGGTTCTATAAGAAACATTGTTGCAGATATAGTTGATAACCAAATGAAGTAGATGACTATTCATCAAAATTTGACCGATCGAGCTCAAGCTTCAACCACCCCCACCCTCCAAACATTGGATATGCATGTTGTGCAGTCGACAAATCCAAAGGGTCCTAGAAAACTTGGAGGAAAGAACAAGAATAAGGGTAAAAAAGGAGGGGGGAATAATAATAACGCTAATAAACCTGCCAACAATATTGGTGGGTCTAAATAGGAGAAGACAAAGGTCAAGTTTCCTTGTAATATTTGGAAGGAAGATCACCTTACACACAATGCCCCGAGATGGAAGAAGCCCAGCATTTCTTAGTGCATCAACATCTTGTTCTGTTGACTAACTCGTTTCCACATGGGAAAAATATGACTACGAGCTCTTCCGATAATACTAGAAATGTACAAGGGGAAACTAGGGTGCTCCCCTACATGATGGAAGTTCTTCGAATGTTTATATGGTAGGATTGGATGTGTATGTGTCGACTAGGGCCCATTATAGTATCACCACTAAAAATTTTGGTGTTTTTTCTTAGTTTAGTGGTCTGGATATTTAGACAAACAATTTGTATGCAATTGTTATAAAATAATATATAAGTTGATCTTAATTTTCTATGATTCACAATGAGTTACTAACACAACCCAAAAATATTTGTTGCATTTTATTTATTCAAAATGGCTGAAAATACACTAAGAAATATCAACAACAATACACAACAAGAATTGAAGAACCTGGTGTTTATTTTCTGTAGGCAACATCTGTGAAAATTCTAAGATAAATATGCTTGGAAATGGTAATGCAGTTGCAACAACTCTCAGGTAAATAAACAGACCTACAGATGCATATATCAACCTACCATGTGTATACAACGAACCAAAACTTATGGAATTCATGTAGATGACCAAATCGATATAGTCTCCAACGTACTCAGCCACATATATGAGAAATTCAGCCTAGGTATGAAGTATAGATCACCAACAGTTTAGAAATGGATCACAAATGACGAGACTCAACCAAATGATCACCCAACTCACCCAACATAAGAACTTGACCCACTATCCACCAAACATCGACCTCCAAGGTAGTAAACTCACCCAAAATGGAAGATAGAATGACCAAGAAGAGAAATATTGGTTCAGAGGCATAAGAATCGACCCCATCCCCTCCAATATTCGCCCAACAAGGGCACATGACCTCCCTGAGGTAATAAAATTGACCCACAAGGAGAATAGCACTACCTCTTACAAAGATTTTCATCCAGATGCAAGGTAACATGCCCATAGTGAAGAGATTTGACCCACTCACAAATAAATCCCCGTTGCTAATAAGAAAACTTCAACAAAAAGAAATATCTTAGCCGCCAACAAAGAAATCTCGACTGCAATTAAATGAACTCTGTCACCAATAAAACACAAATAGAAGATCTAAGTGATCCTCTCTCAATGACTAGCTAAGGTCGATAGTCTCACCACCAAAACCAATCTCCAAATATCTCTAGGGTTTTCGTCCCAAATAGACAAATCCACAAGAGCTCTCTCAATTCGTTTTTTAGAAAATACCAGTGAATAATGAGAAAGGGTGCCCCTCATTCCCCTTTTATTCTTTCGTTGACCCTTTTCAAACCCTTTTTACCATTTTTAATAAAGTAAAGTGTCATTATAATTAA
Organism: Picea sitchensis; assembly: GCA_010110895.2. NCBI lineage: Eukaryota > Viridiplantae > Streptophyta > Pinopsida > Pinales > Pinaceae > Picea > Picea sitchensis. The sequence goes on along the minus strand of SNQJ01S0002310.1, from coordinate 230,816 downwards.
ACTTTAGTAAAATCACTTTATTAATTAATTAACCCCTTTTTTAATGTCGAAAAATGGTTAATTGGCTTGTAAGTCATTCCCAGACATCGGGAGTGCCTTTCTCATCATCCCAACCTTTAGATATTTTTGTCACGATTCCAACGAGCTATTACACGAAGGTGTTCCCTCCAGTAATATGATCCAAATAACACGTTGAGTGCATTTAATTAATTTATACTCAATAATACCCTTAATTTACGGGAATCATCGGAATGCCACGGAATCAAGAACGAATTGTACGTAAGTGATCCTAATGATGAAATAAGGTGAATGGACTGGGTTGGGCATCATATAACTCCTCCAATTCGTTTGAGCCCCGTTTTAAACTCCATTTACCCCTTTAACCAAGATTACATAGACCCATATGGTCGCCTCCAACTGTAAATCAGGGGAATCCAAAAATGAGGACATTACAGTCCTCCATTACCAAATATTGCTTGTCCTCAAGCAATGTCATCACACTCATAGGAGCAACAAATTGAACCAACCTGAAACTAATAATGATCCATGGGTCCTAAACAAATATGAAAGATATAGAGCACCTACCGCCCACAATACTGCCCTGCAATGTACTAACACAAGGGGCCTCCTAAAAGTAACAACTAGCTCTCCCATCTGTACCATATTCCAAATTGTCTACCCATAAAATCTCAGGGTCCCATGCTATCACCAGAAATGATCCATCATGTTGACGTTGTGCCACTCTGATCATAAATATTCGATCCTCATGCCTAGACTACATCCTTCACTCCTGCAACCACAAGGTGTAATGCATCAAAGGATCGTCCCTACTATTGAGAATCATATCCTTCTAATGTATCCCAGTGAAGTCAACCAAACCAACTCTAAAATCAGACATACTGGGGAAGTCTATGTGGTCACAAATTGATAAGGCATCAACGACACCCAATCTCCAAGTATCAAAGGGGAAATCCCTAATACTCCAGCACCCCCAACCTATTGCAATCATCTAGGCATTGTCCAAAAAATCTCTCGAAACATCGTCCACAAAGTCCCTCTATGAGAAACTCTCTAGGATTGACCTATAAGTGGTTAAGTCACCAGGGTCCCAAACTAACGTGTATGATGTGAAGCACCCTCTACCCATAGCCCTGATCTACGAGGTGCCAACACAAGAATCCACCTAACTGCCTCTGATAAGCCAGGTAATCAGAAGCTGCACAAACTCGTTCAACTCCTCAAAAGACTCCTCCAAGCAACTAAACCTAAGCATCCCAAGAGTAAACTCCGGAAAGTGAAAATTGACCATCTCATTTGTATCGATCGTGTTAGTGATAAAAAATGCACTAGTATTTTTGGAGTGTCTTCTCAACTTTTATTCAATACGCTCATTTCTAAATTTTTCTAGTCAGTATTTTAACTTCCAGATCTTCATCAAAGCCCTATGTGATCGTTTTCACTTGCATTTCAAAGCATCGTCAGTGCTTCCTAAACCCTAGTTTTTGTGGCTTCTTTATACTCTGAAATGAAATGTATATTTTATTTCTAAATTTCCTAAGCAAAAAGTGATGTGTGCACTTAAGTGTTTTATTCCTAAACTATCCTAAACCTAAGCCATATCACACCAAAACCATATACCAAATTCTTTGCTAAACACCAAACCAAGTCATCGGGTCAAACTCAGTCATAAGTCAAGACATGAGTTATGCCATAGTTTGAGTTACGAATTAAGTTATACAGTTCAGGTGCCATCTACCAAGATCGCTAGTGACAAAAGATCATGCTTTTAGAAGCAGATTTCGACATCCAGTTGTTTGTAGAGATTGGGGTGTCTCACGCCGAGCTAATAAGTTTGAACTCATAGGTTTTAAGCTTCCGATCCTAACTCTATGTGCAGGTGTTCAATTGGTTACATGTGTCAGTTGTCAAATGTTGCAAGTGTAGCATGCAGAGGTTTGACAAATACAAGAGAAAGTGCCCTATGATTGGCGATAACTCGTGTTCTAGAACATTTGACAGGTCATAGAAATGCACATATATCAGACAAAGCAAAGATCTCCATCGCATTAGGGGCATGTCATAAAGAGAATGCATTCATCAAATGTCATTTGGAACAGAATGTCAGGTGTCTGATTGAAGAGTTGAAGTGTCAAGTGATTACAGATGTTGATTTGGGTATCATTTTCTCGCAGAATTGGAGGTATATCAGGTCGAGATTGTAGGGTATCTATGTTTATCTAGATATCCCATCCTCTGCATGTGCAAAAGGTGTTAATTGTTGGCTCTGAAAAAATGGAAGGTTGTGTCATATAAGCGTGCTGAGAAGACAGACAAGTTGTTGTTGCCAAGATACATATGTTTGCAGAGTTTCCAGGTGTTCAAGAGGTTTCGGCCCAAGTTTCAGCACACGTCCAAGGCAGTGGAGGAGTCAAGATTGGTGCCAACATAACATGATGCATACAAACAAAACATAAAGTATCGATCATGCTTGGTAGCAGAGCAGAGAAACATATGATAATGCCCAGGTCAAATGTACATAAAGCCACGAGTCAAACTCTTAAGCCCAACATTGAGCACTAATCTCAATTCCTCATGCCACGATCCATGCCACATCTAACAACATATGCGCACATGTCATTTTATGAGTCAAGGTTCATATGTCAAAGCCACATGGAAAATCAAATGGATATCCATATCGCATCAAGGTTCACATTGTCATGCGCCAAGTTCAAACTCCTCATTCCACATGTCAACACAAGACAAGTGCACACAAAGAGGAAGAGGAAGAGGTATGTTCAATACAGAGGGCTGAGAGTCTATCTGATGGCCCTATGCTCGATTCATCTACGCAGTAGCAGATCAGGATTATGGTGATCATGTTGAAAGTTTGAGGAATAAAATGAGTTCCCATTTATAGCAGAGTTAAACGATGGAGAAGAAATTGTTTGTGCATGTTATGAAGAAGGTAGAGGAAGTTTGTAACGTCCTGTATTTTTCTGATCTAAGGTTATGAAGATGTAGTAGTCAGCTTTTTTCACTTTCCTCCTTTTTATACAAACACCATACAGTCTCCTCTTGCTCTGTTTCATGAAGGAAAACGAGGGTTTCCATTGATTTGATACATAAATGACAAACACTCCAGAATGGACACTCTTGATTAAGCATTCAAAATTATGATGATGAAGAAACAGGGTTTGGAGAATAACTAGATGCTTAAAAATCAAAAATAAAATCTTGAAAGCAAAGTTGGTTGCTTCTACCCCTTTGAAACTATTAGCAAAGACAGTTGAAGACTAATACAAACAGTGATTTTGATTTTGATCACAAAAGGTTTTCCTTTCAATTAAAACAGAACTTTCACCGGCATGGGAGGCGCAGTTACAACCAATTAGTCGTTGAAAAGCAGAGCTTTCACGGGCTAATTAGCAAATTCTAAGGCGGAATAGCCGGTGAAACCGCAGAGAAGGAATTTTGAAGATTTTGAGCTTAGACAAAGCGATTTTTGGGTCATTTAAAGTATAAGATGGTATCAAAGAATTAATCACCAAATTTTGAAGTATTTGGTTTCAAGATTTTGTGGAGATATATGAGGTAAATGCTCACATGGTCATCTAAGAATTTGCTCACAGCGGGTGAAAGATTTCAGTTACTGAAGACATGTGTATTTCCCATCATCGACACATCAGAGACAAAGCAAATGAAGAAGACCAGATGTCAGAAACAATTTTTGAAGACAGTTCAATCTAAAGGAACTAGATTTAGTTATCTTATTGTATTAGTTTTGTAATTTGTTTTCTATATTTAGAAATCTAGATCTAGTTTTCCAGGATCTAAGACTTGTTGTAAAGGCTATAAATGCCTATCTTTTTCAGAATGCAGGGGGTTCGATTTTGGATACAGAAGATATTATATTGTAAACACACTTTTCCATATGATAATACAAATCATAGTTTTCTCTCTCTATTGATGTCAGATTCTCATCTTTCCTTATGTACTCTTATTCAAGTTGTTTTAGCTACAGAATGATTGTCGTCTCATTGGTTAGCTCATAACTTGATTAATAGTTGCTTATCATTGTTTATTAAACCCTACATTTGCATTTGGTTTATAAGCATTGTTTTCTCACCCACTTAAAAGCTATCATCTAATTATTGATCCTTGAGAGCACTAGTTCATTTGATTCTCATTTTGATTGTCTGAATACCATACTGTAATTGAGTTATCCCATTGATCCACACATAAAAAAATACAAAAACAAGTTTACCTTAAGTTACCAAGCATCTTTGTCTTACAACCTCAAAGAGTTACTTGGAGTGATAACAAATTGACGTCGTTGTCGGGGAAAGGAGATTGAAGTTCAGCTTCCCTGGGAGACGACATAGATCCAGCTTTGATGATAGACAAAGCCTAGACATCATTTGGTTGTAATTATCTATTTGGCAACTCCATGAAGGACGGATTCAATGGCGACTCCATTGTTCAGAAATCTGTTGATGACTCCACTGGTATGAAATGAACAAGAGGTATGCATTTTGCAATTTCTCAAGTATTTCTGGTTACCCTCATCCAGTACCTAATAGATATGAATGGGAATGTAGTATTCCCAGATTTCGAGGAGAAGAGTGGGAAGTGCCAACTGAACACTTGTTAGATTTTCATGATTTTATTCATTGGATTGGAATTGTACATGAGGATGTTCAAATTAAGATTTTCAGGTATTCATTAGAGGGGATTGCCCTTGATTGGTGCATATCTCTTCCAGCTTCAAGCATTCACTCATTGGAAAGTTCTCATTATGCTTTCCATTTGTTTTGTAAAGATGAATTTCCAACTGAAAGTCTCTTTGAAGATTGTTGTGATGAATTCAAGAAGCAGGTTCAGCAGGAACTAGTCTTTTCTTTTGTTTGTCAAGGTGAACATTATATTGTTAAGGAAGATCTTCATGATACAAATAAGAATTGCATAGTTGTAGATGCATCAGATCCTATCTCTATTGCACCTGCTGCCTTTGATTTCCATGAAGAAACAGTTAGAGAAGAAGATTTTTCTGAACTTTTTCAAGTGGTTGCCTACGATATGTTTTCACCTATGATTGGAAAGAAAGATCTGAAGATTGCTTGTCTTTCTTTGCAAGATACAGAGGTTTTCTGTTCACTTATTTTTGATAAGTATGCAAATGGAGAAGAGCATATTTCTACATCAAATAATGTTGACTTGATCAGCAGTTAGCCAATATATGACATTTATGAATATGATTTCGATGAACCTTTTACTTTTCCCACTAAGGAACAACTTCATGTTGTAATCAACCATTCCATGTTTGCAGAAGACATTGAATATGATGAGTTTCATCTGGCTGAAGATTTCAGGTCTTCTCTTCTTTTTATAATGCCTCATGAGCAGGAAATTGAAATCACCTACGAAGAAGATATTGAAAAAGAAGAGATTAGCAGTCCAATCAACTCACGGCTATTTTCATATTTGCAGGAACCAGTTTATGGCAGCTATATATCAGAGGTTGAAGAAAGGCTTGAGAAGCAAGCAAAGTTAACTTATTTCTATGATCCGGTAGCCATTTATATAGAGTTATGTTTTTCAGAAGTCTTCAATTTTGCAATCTCTGGAATCAAAGCAAATGATGATTGTAAGTATGCTCTGCAAGTTTAAATTTTGTTGCATGACTTGAAGTGTTCTATGAAATTTATATACATGCAAAGGATTCTTGTAATTAGTCCGATGTTATCATGGCTTCATTGGAAGCATGATGTCACATGATGAGCCAGTTTTTCTGGTTAGGAGTAGGAATAGATAGGAGAATAAGTTCTTCATCTGAGCAAGTAGACTTTTTCAGTTTTTGGTTGTTGAATAAGCAGAGTAGGCTATAGGTAGGTTATAATTTACAGAGGATCAGTTATAAAATTCATATGACCCCCTGCCCAATGCTAAAGGAAGCCAGATGACTCCATGCCCAATGTTAAAGGCTACTGGAACTACTAGGTTCTTGGAAACCTCACAGGGAGGTCTCCATCCCAGTTGGAGCCAGATGTTAGCGATAAAAAATGCACTGGTATTTTTGGAGTGTCTTCTCAACTTTTATTCAATACGCTCATTTCTAAAGTTTTCTAGTTATCATTTTAACTTCCAGATCTTCATCAAAGCCCTATGTGATCGTTTTCACCTGCATTTCAAAGCATCATCAGTGCTTCCTAAACCCTGGTTTTTGTGGCTTCTTTATACTCTGAAATGAAATGTATATTTTATTTCTAAATTTCCTAAGCAAAAAGTGATGTGTGCACTTAAGTGTTTTATTCCTAAACTATCCTAAACCTAAGCCATATCACACCAAAACCATATACCAAATTCTTTGCTAAACACCAAGCCAAGTCATCGGGTCAAACTCAGTCATAAGTCAAGACATGAGTTATGCCATATTTTGAGTTATGAATTAAGCTATACAGTTAAGGTGCCATCTGCCAAGATCGCTAGTGCCACAAGATCATCCTTTTAGAAGTAGATTTTGACATCCAGTTGTTTGCAGAGATTGGGGTGTCTCACGTCGAGCTAATAAGTTTGAACTCATAGGTTTTAAGCTTCCAATCCTAACTCTATGTGCAGGTGTTCAATTGGTTACAGGTGTCAGTTGACAAATGTTGCAAGTGTATCATGTAGGGGTTTGACAAATACAGGCGCAAGTTCCCTATGATTGGGGATAACTCGCGTTCTGGGACATTTGACAGGTCAGAGAAATGCACATATATCAGACAAAGCAAAGATCTCCATCGCATTAGGTGCATGTCATAAAGAGAATGCACTCATCAAATGTCATTTGGAACAGAATGTCAGGTGTCCGATTGAAGAGTTGAAGTGTCAAGTGATTACAGATGTTGATTTGGGTATCATTTTCTCGCAGAATTGGAGGTATATCAGGCCGAGATTGCAGGGTATCTATGTTTATCTGGATATCCTGTCCTCTGCATGTGCAAAAGGTGTTAATTGTCGACTCTGAAAAAATGGAAGGTTGTGTCATATCAACACGTTGAGCAGACAGACAAGTTGTTGTTTCCAAGATACATGTGTTTGTAGAGTTTTCAAGTGTTCAAGAGGTTTCGGCCCAAGTTTCAGCACACGTCCAAGGCAGTGGAGGAGTCAATATTGGTGCCAACAGAACATGATGCATAAAACAAAAACATAAAGTATCGATCATGCTTGGTAGCAGAGCAGAGAAACATATGATAATGCCCAGGTCAAATGTACATAAGTCCATGAGTCAAACTCTCAAGCCCAACATTGAGCGCTAAGCTCAATTCCTCATGCCACAATCCATGCCACATCTAACAACATATGCGCACATGTCATTTTATGAGTCAAGGTTCATATGTCAAAGCCACATGGCAAATCAAATGTCAATCCATATCGCATCAAGGTTCAGATTGTCATGCGCCAAGTTCAAACTCGCCATCCACATGTCAACACAAGACAAGTGCACACAAAGAGGAAGAGGAAGAGGTTTGTTCAATACAAAGGGTCGAGAGGTTATCTGATGGCCCTATGCTCGATTCGTCTTAGCAGTAGCAGATCAGGATTATGGCGATCTTGTTGAAAGTTTGAGGAATAAAATGAGTTCCCATTTATATCAGAGTGAAACGATAGAGAAGAAGTTGTTTATGCATGCTATGAAGAAGGTAGAGGAAGTCTATAACATCCTATATTTTTTTGATCTAAGGTTATGAAGATGTAGTAGTCATCTTTTCTCCCTTTCCTCCTTTTTATACAAACACCATATAGTCTCCTCTTGCTCTGTTTCATGAAGGAAAACGAGGGTTTCCATTGATTTGATACAGAAATGAAAAACACTCCAGAATGGACACTCTTGATTAAGCATTCAAAATTATGATGATGAAGAAACAGGCTTTGGAGAATAACTAGATGCTTAAAAATAAAAAAATAAAAGCTTGAAAGCAAAGTTGGTTGCTTCTACCCCTTTGAAACTATTAGCAGAGACAGTTGAAAACTTAGTTGAAGACTAATACAAACAATGATTTTGATTTTGATCACGAAAGGTTTTCCTTTCGATTAAAACAGAACTCTCACCGGCACAGGAGGCGCAGTTACAACCAATTAGTCATTGAAAAGTAGATCTTTCACTGGCTAATTAGCAAATTCTAAGGCGGAATAGCCGATGAAACCGCAAAGAAGGAATTTTGAATATTTTGAGCTCAGACAAAGCGATTTTTGGGTCATTTAAAGTATAAGATGGTATCAAAGAATTAATCACCAAATTTTGAAGTATTTGGTTTCAAGATTTTGTGGAGATATATGAGGTAAATGTTGACATGGTCAGCTAAGACTTTGCTCACAGCTGGTGAAAGATTTCAGTTACTGAAGACATGTGTCTTTCCCATCATCAACACATCAGACACACAACAAATGAAGAAGACAAGATGTCAGAGACAATTTTTGAAGACAGATCGATCTAAAGGAACTAGATTTAGTTATCTTATTGTATTAGTTGTGTACTATGTTTTCTATATTTAGAAATCCAGATCCAGTTTTCTAGGATCTAAGACTTGTTGTAAAGGCTATAAATGCCTATCTTTTTTAGAATGCACGGGGTTCGATTTTGGATACAAAAGATACTGTATTGTAAACACACTTTTCCATATGATAATACAAATCACAGTTTTCTCTCTCTATTGATGTCAGATTCTCATCTTTCCTTCTGTACTCTTATTCAAGTTGTTTTAGCTACAGAATGACTGTCATCTTATTGGTTAGCTCATAACTTGATTAATAGTTGCTTACCATTGTTTATTAAACCCTACATTTGTATTTGGTTTATAAGCATTGTTTTCTCACCCACTTAAAAGCTATCATCTGATTATTGATCCTTGAGAGCACTGGTTCATTTTATTCTCATTTTGATTGTCTGAATACCATACTGTAATTGAGTTATCCCATTGATCCACACATACAAAAATACAAAAACAAGTTTACCTTAAGTTACCAAGCATCTTTGTCTTACAACCTCAAAGAGTTACTTGGAGTGATAACAGGTCGTCAAGTTGTCAAACATTGCAGTCAGAGGGTCCCAAGCTAATATTCGAGAGGAACCACGATACCGACGTTGCAGCCCTATGATTGTAACCCTCTAACCACCATGCTCAGACTATGCTCTCCTCTCCTAAACGCCCAAGATGAAATACCTAAGAGGACTGAACTCACTATCATGGATATTGTCTCTCCAATGCATCTCGGTGACGTCAAATCCTGCCCATCCACAGATAGACTCTATATGGGTATTGTGAGGGAAAATCTACCTTTCCATATAGAACAAGGATCAACAAATTTCACAATATCCCCATAATGACACAGGTCAATCACTGACATGACCTTGTCGATCACCCTAATCATCTGACGAAATCCATCACTCTAATGAATGTCAGGATCCCACCACCAAATTGGAAGTCCAGCACTCCCAATGCTTGTTGAAATCTTTGTGAAATTATCCAACATAGTTTGGATCTCCTCTCGTGCAATCCACAAATAGATCACATGGTTCAAATGAAAGACCTCTGACATGGCCACAATGCCACATGTCTCATCCAATTGAATCAAGTGAAACTCCCATGTCTTGTTGTTTAAAATGAAGGCATCAAATAACAACAATAGATGCCTTTGCATCTGCTTGCAAGACTGGACAATGACTAGTACGTTGTTCAACCCCAAGCGTATGACTAAGAGATCATAATGAAGTTTGGAAGCAAAATTGTGATTATCCTTCTCCTTAGCCCTCATTTGTTGACATCCCAAATGAAGATCGGTCATTGAGGGATATGTTTCTATCTAAGTTTCACCCATTGACTCATTGATATTGGGAAACCATAACTCAATGGTATGCATGACAACTCTGTCAGGAGGTCTCCCTGGAAGAAACATCCCACAACTCCATAGTACATTATCACATACCAATGAATATCCCTGCATATTGTTTCCCATCATTGAATCATCATGTACCATCCTATATCTTGTAGGTTCTACTATATCCATAACTCTACTCATGTTGCATGAACTTGTATCCCAGAGCATGCCCATGTCTATCATATACTTATCCCCCCAATGCAGGGATGCATATATTTCCTTCTGGGCTGGTCCCCAAGGAATGTGCTCAATTATCTCCTTCGCAGTTAAGCCTTTAGCGGGCTCTCCAATAGAATCATATCATGCTCCCCACAATGAAAAATAGGAGCATGGTCAAAAATCTTTGTGTCATTCCTCTCCTCAAGCTCCTACATCTCTGAATGCTCCACGTGTGAGATCGTCACAAGAGTCTCCTCCCTCAAATCATGAGTGCCACTCACGCCCTCATGTGTCACAGCTGCCAAAGACGATGGTGCAAAAATCCTTGAATGACATGGTTGTATGAAATGCCTCGCTAAGCGCCATATAATCCCTCAAACAATTTGTAAACTCATCATCCTTTCATTTATGTCTTGTTTGTTGCATCTTCAAACCACTATCTCCATTGTTCCCTACATTGTTTTAATGGCTTTCCATAGCCTGCATCAACTATTGTCGCCCCTGTGCAAGAATATTACGAATATTCCTCACGATGTCTTCTACTTCTATAAGTGATATATTCCCTGTCTCCTTGGCTCATGAAACCACAAACCCTCTCCAGCTAGCAGGATTGAATCTTTGATACCACTGTAGTGTCCCCACTAAATTTTTTGGTGTTTTTTCTTAGTTTGGTGGTTCAGATATTTAGACAAACAATTTGTATGCAATTGTTATACAATAGTATATAAGCTAATATGAACTTTCTATGATTCACAATGAGTTACTAACACAACCCATAAATATTTGTTACATTTTATTTATTCAAAATGGTTGAAAATACACTAAGAAATATCAACAACAATACACAACAAGAATTGAAGAACCTAGTGTTTATTTTCCGTAAGCAACCTCTGTGAAAATTCTGAGATAAATATGCTTGGAAATGGTAATACAGTTACAACAACTCTAAGGTAAATAAATAGGCCTATAGATGCATTTATCAACCCAACCTATGTATACAACGAACCAAAACTTATGGAAGTCTTGTAGATGACCGAATCAATTTAGTTTCCACTGTACTCAACAACATAGATGAGAAATCCGGCCCAGGTATGAAGTATATATCATTAACAGTTCAGAAATGGATCACAAATGAGGAGACTCGGCCAAATGATCACCCAACTCACCCAGCATAAGAACTCGGCCCACTATCCACCAAAAATCGACCTCCAAGGTAGTAAACTCGCCCAGAATGGAAGATAGAATGACCATCAAAAGAAATATCAGTTCAGAGGCATACAAATCAACCCTAACCCCTCCAATATTCACCCAACAAGGGCACATGACCTCCCTGAGGTAAGAAACTTGACCCACAAGGAGAATAGTGCTACCTCTTACCAAGAATTGTGCCCAACTGCAAGGTAACACACCCAAAGTGAAGAGCTTTGACCCACTCACAAATAAATCCCCGCCACCAACAAGAAAACATCAACAAACAGAAAGATCTCAGCCACCAACAAAGAAATCCCGATTGCAATGAAATGAATTATGTCACCCATGAAACACAAATAGAAGATCTGAGTGATCCTCTCTCAATGACTAGCTAGGGTGGATAGTCTCACCATCAAAACTAATCTTTAAATCTCTCTAGAGTTTCCCTCCCAAAGAGCCAAAGACACAAGAGCTCTCTCAATTTGTTTTTTAGAAGATACCAATGAATAATGAGAGATGGCACCCCTCATTCCCCTTTATTCTTTCGTTCACCCTTTTCAAACTCATTTTACCCTTTTTAATAAAGTAAAGTGACTTTATAATTTAAATTTAGTAAAATCATTTTATTAATTAATTAACCATTTTTTTAATGTCGAAAAGCGATTACTTGGCTTATAAGTCATTCCCAGATGCCGAAAGTGTCTTTCTCATCATCCCAACATTTAGATATTTTCATTATGATTCCAACGAGCTATTACATGAAGGTGTTCCCTCCAACAATATGACCTAAATAACACCTTGAGTGTATTTAATTAATTTATACTCAATAATACCCTTAATTTAATTCTTTCATTCCATTTAATTTGTTTTCATTCCATATCAAATATTAATTCTTTCATATTAAATGATAATAATAAAAATTACCCTTTAAGAAATTTTAAATCTATGCTCATGTTTAGAAAAGTACAGACCAACCATCACATGTGTTTTTCACAATTTGGATACAATAACTCCAATCTTTTGTCTTTGTGCACCTTAAAAGCTAATTGCAAGTTTTGGTACAATAACTCCAATTTTTCATATTTGTGCACCTTAAAAGTGAATTGCAAGTTTAATAATGAAGGTTATGATTCTATATGATCCTATTAAGATAGGACTAATGGTACAATAACTCCAATTTTTCGTCTTTGTGCACCTTAAAAACTAATTGAAAGTTTTGATACAATAACTCCATTTTTTCGTTTTTGTGCACCTTAAAAGTGAATTGCAAGTTTAACAAGGTTGTGTGGCAGCTGAGTCCCTGCCAAGGAGGTTAGAAAACAAATTTTGAAAAATGGGGTCGAAGTGTAAATGAAACGAAGTGTTTGGTGCAAAATGTATATGAGGGAAATGTTTTGTGCAAGGTGCATATTTTGGAAGATCGGGCAAAAGTAAATGGCGGTTTCCAGGCCGAGCACCATCTAATTTTGGAAAGTATATAGCAAACATTTTTTTTTTTTGAAGGTATATAAGAAAGTAAAAAATTTGTTGAAAGTGCAAGATTAAATTTGGAAATTTCAATGCATTTTCAATGTGGACTAGTGAAAGATAAAAATATATGATGACATAAAATTAATAGGAGATAAGAAATATAAAAAATTTAATGTATTTGTGAACATTTGTCGAATGATTTCGCTGGAACATTTTACATTGGTATTAGTAAACAAAAGATCGAAGAAGTACGAGAGCATCGAAGTATGCCAATTAGAACATGCGTGAAACCTAGAAAAGTGGCAGAGACGAAGAGTCCAAGGCCAAAATTTCGTAATAGCAAATCCATTTAAAAAAATAAGAAAAGTACTGAGTACTGTACATCTATGCTTAGAAATTGGATCCAGTTCTTCGGTTGAAAACATTGAAGGTATCTGCAACAAACACAGGCACGGTTTCGTAGTATGCAAGATCCTTGGAGTTTTCTCCTCAATTAATCATCCTCTGCTGAAATTGATATTTTTCAGAAGCTTTGCCTGAGGAAGAAGACGAAAATGGTTGCAGGGCAAGTGGAATATCCCTTAGTTGAAACCAACTCTTCATAGTAAAAAAAAATTCAGTAGTATAGCTTGCACGTGCAATTACAGAGGCCCAAATTAGTCCATTCTGGGCAGAAATAGATGACTAGTAGGAAAATGCGTTGCAGCAGTGAAATTTTTGCACCTGATACCCGAAAATGTTAAACAATATTTTTTTGGCTTGAAATATATCTCTGGAAGCATCATTATATGATTGCTTTACAGTCAAACTCTTCCACCCAGAACAAACTAATTTGGAACTCTGGAATTCCTACTTTGGCGGTGCAAAGTGGTTGTTGCGTTCACTGCCCGTTTTTTTTTTTTTCTAAA
>SNQJ01S0002310.1:188563-217120 GCA_010110895.2 Picea sitchensis | reverse complement strand
GTTGCAGCAGTGAAATTTTTGCACCTGATACCCGAAAATGTTAAACAATATTTTTTTGGCTTGAAATATATCTCTGGAAGCATCATTATATGATTGATTTACAGTCAAACTCTTCCACCCAGAACAAACTAATTTGGAACTCTGGAATTCCTACTTTGGCGGTGCAAAGTGGTTGTTGCGTTCACTGCCCGTTTTTGTTTTTTTCTAAAACTCCTTTTGGTGTTTTCATGACTGCGATCACCGAGCCGGGAAGGTCCATTCATTATGGTTGATTTCAATTTGGGCCCAGGAGTGGGAATATTTTCTGCATTGACGTATCATCGTCCATCAGATCATGTTCTTCTGGCTTGGAATTCATGGCATAAAGTTCTGCGACATGCATGACTCCAAGTGGTCAGGTTCTCTGAGCAGCCAAGGTTGGCATCGAATTTTTTGGCTTGAAATATATCTCTCGGTGTACCAAGGGACCATCTCTTTTTTTGCTCGTGGTCGGAGAGAGATAAATAGTAAGAATATGCCCTGGAATAGTGGAACCTGTGGCCATTATGCCCCAATGTGTTGACTGTGTGTGGAGAGAACTGTTGCCATAAGTTATTAAGAATTTTTGTTTGCTCGAGACGATGTTTCAAATGAAAATCGAGGAGGGATAATATAAGCCTCCGCAAAGTCTGGTTTAATGCGTATCAATGGAATATCTCCTCGAGCCTTTCGTTGATCAATGACAATTTCCAGGGTTTGTGCGGAATGAGTTGTGACCATCACATCTTAATAATTGCACAATTAGAAAAAAGTGCGAAGGTGGCGGTGACAGAAAAAATACATTAAGAATCAGAAATTTCTTAAAAGAACCAACCCGTTGGCGGACAAAAAAAAAAGATTGCGTCACCTTTGAAATGAATACTTGGAAAGGATAACATGCTTGTGTGCAAATCTTAGTTTATTTCGTACTAATGACAAATCTTCTCTGAAATTCCTGACATTAATGACAACTGTAACGGTTGTTGCAGGATGGCTACTAGCATTAAATCTTAATTATTGCATATGGAAAGCGGTCAGGCGGGTTACAAAAGAAAAACGGAAGAAGATATACCCAGGAGATGTGAAGGCCCAATGGTTCTCTGGCTAGCAGACGGGTTCTCGGCCTAGCAGGCTGAAAATTGAGCCTCTATTGTTCGGTGTCCTACAAATAGCACCTACACTTCCGTGAGATACAAAATGATAGGCGGAGTTGCGGGTTGGTTGGTTCAACATTGTAGGTTGGTTGGTTCAACATGTACTTTTATAAAGTATGGACATCAGATTGTATAGAACATATCTGAATCTGTGATTCCATACTTGGGCACTTTTTGTTTCGCGCATTCGCGGCCTGGCGGGCTGAAAATTGAGTATCTATTGTTATGTTCCCTACAAATAGCACCCACAGTTCCGCGATATACAAATTGACAGCGGGAGTTGCGGAGATGAGTTGTTATATAAAGTATAGACATGAGATTTTATACAGCATATGTGGATCCCTTATTCCATACTTAAGCACTTTTTTTATCACAGGTTCGCGGCCTGGCGGGCTGAAAAAATACTGAATATTGTTCCGTGTCCTATAAATAGCACGCAGATTTCCATGATATACAAATTGACAGCATGACCTATAGGTTGCTTGGCTGAACATTGCATTTGTACTGTTCTAGAACATATGTGGATTCTTAGTTCCCTGTACTACAAATAGCAACCACATTTTCGCGATATACAAATTGACAGGAGGACCTACGGGTTGCTTGGTTGAACATTGTATTTGTGTTCTTTTAGAACATATGTGGATTCCTCATTCCATACTTGGGCACTTTTTGGATCACGGGTTCGCGGCTTGGCAGGTTGAAAATTAAGTATCTATTGTTATGTGTCCTACAAATAGCACCTACACTTCCGCGATATACAAATTTACAAGCGGGCTTCTGGACATAGTCTCTATACAAAATATGGAATGATATTTTATACAGCATATGTGGATTCCTCATTCCATACTTACGCAATTTTTGGATCCTGGATTCGCGGCCTGACAGGCCGAAAATAGAGTCTCTATTGTTCTGTCTCCTACAAATAGCACCCAGATTTCTGCGATATACAAATTGACGACGGGAGTTGCGGAGATGAGTCTCTATATAAAGTATCGACATGAGATTTTATAGAGAATATGCGGATCATTGTTTCCATATTTAGGCAGTTTTTTGATCGCAGGTTTGCAGTATGGCGGGTCGAAAAAAGAGTCTCTATTGTTCCTTGTCCTACAAATAGCACCGAGATTTCCGCAACATACAAATTGACACGAGTCACCACGAGTTGCTTGGCTGAACATTGCATTTGTTTTTTTCTAGAACATATGCGCATCCCTCATTCCATACTTGGGCACTTTTTTGGATCGCGGGTTCGCAGGCGGGCAGGTTGAAAATTAAGTATCTATTGTTTTGTATCCTACAAATAGCACCCACACTTCCGCGATATACAAATTGACATGTGGACCTGTGGACATAATCTGTATATAAAATATGGAATGAGATTTTACACAGCATATGTGGATCACTAATTGCATACTTAGGAAATTTTTGGAGCACGCATTGGCGGCCTAGCGCACCGAAAATAGTCTATTGTTTCATCGCCTACAAATAGCATCCAGACTTCACCGATATACAAATTGACAGGTGGACTCGGGCTGCTTCGCTGAACATTGGACTTTTATTGTCCCGTTGTGATCCCGTATCAATTTCATAGTTAGCGGTTTTTTTTAATCGGGGGCTCTAGAGCTGTCCGCGACATATAAATTGACACGAGTCGCTACGGACTGCTTGGCTGAACATTGCATTTGTATTATTCTAGAAGATATGTGGATCCCTCATTCCATACTTGGACACTTTTTGGATCGCGGGTTCGCGACCTGGCGGGCTAAAAATTAAGTATCTATTGTTCTGTATCCTACAAATAGCACCCACACTTCCGCGATATACAGATTGACACGCGGACCTGGGGACAAAGTCTGTATATAACGTATGGAATGAGATTTTATACAGCATATGTGAATCACTAATTGCATACTAATTGACAGGTGGACTCGGGCTGCTTCGCTGAACATTGGACTTTTATTGTGTCGTTGTGATCCCATATCAATTTCATAGTTGGCGATTTTTTTTTATTGGGGGCTCTGGGGCTGGCGGGCTGGAAATTGGGCCTCTATTGTTTCGCGTTGTACAAATACATTATTCTACAACATATGCGGACCTACAGGTTGCTTGGTTGAACTTTGCATTTGTATTGTTGTAGAACATATGCGGAGTCCTCATTCCATACTTGGGCACTTTTTGGATTGTGGGTTGGCAGCCTGGTGGGCTGAAAATTAAGTATCTATTGTTATGTGTTCTACAAATAGCACCTACACTTCTGCGATATACAAATTTACAAGATGGCTTGTGGACATAGCCTCTATATAAAGTGTGGAATGAGATTTTATACAGCATATGCGGATTCCTCATTCCATACTTAAGCAGTTTTTGGATCGTGGGTTCGCGACCTGGCCGACCGAAAATAGTGTCTATTGTTTCATCTCCTACAAATAGCACCCAAACTTCCACGACATACAAATTGACAGGAGAAGTTGCGAGCTGCTTGGATGAACAATGCATTTGTATTGTTCTAGAACATATGCGGATCCCTCATTCCATAGATGGGCATTTTTTGGATCGTGGGTTCACGGCCAGGCAGGCTGAAAATTAAGTATGCATAACCCTCATTGCATACTCACAAGCAGACTCGGGTTGCGTCGTTGAACATTGGACTTTTATTGCCCCGTAGTGATTCCATATCAATTTCATAATTATCATTTTTTTCCTACCGGGGGCTCTGGGGTTGGCGGGTTGGAAATTGGGCCTCTATTGTTCCTCGTTGTACAAACACATTGTTCTAGAACATATATGGATCCCTCATTCCATACATGAACACTTTTTGGATCATGGATTTGTGACCTGGCGGGCTTAAAATTAAGTATCTATTGTTCTGTGTTCTACAAATAGCATCTTCACTTCCGCGATATACAAATTGACAAGCGGACTTGTGGACATAGTCTCTATATTAACTATGGAATGAGATTTTATACAGCATATGTGAATTCATCATTCCATACTTGGGCAGTTTTTGGATCGTGGGTTGGCGGCTTGGCGAGTTCAAAATAGATTCTCTATTGTTCCCTCTCCTACATATACCACCCAGGCTTCTGCGATATACAAATTGCTAGGAGGACTCCGGTTGGTTGCTTGAACATTGCACTTTTAGGCAGTTTTTGGATGGCGGGTTTGCAGCCGGGCGGGCCGAAAATAGAGTCTCCATTGTTCCCTTTGCTACAAATAGCATCCAGACTTCCGCCATATACAAATTGACAAGAGGACTCGGGTTGGTTCGTTGAACATTGCACTATTATTGTCCCGTAACAATTCCGTATGTATTTCATATTTAACATTTTTTTTTATCGGGGGTTGTGGGGCTGGCGGGCTGAAAAATGGGCCTCTTTTGTTCGGGCTYGCGGGATGAAAATTGGGACTTTATTGTTCCGTGTTGTACAAAAGCTACCCACAACTCCACGATATACAAATTGACAAAGGAACCTATGGGTTGCCTGGGGCAACATTGCAGTTTCATTGTTCCTTGTCCTCCGAATAGCGTTCGGAGATCCACCATATACAGATTGACAGATGGACTTGAGAGTTGGCGCATTAAATTATTAAAGGATGTTAAATCGCTTATTCTTAAAAGAATCAAGGAAAGAAAAGATTTTTTTTTWAAAATTCTATAACCACAAGCATAACAAGGACCAATTTGAATTTTAAGGGCATGTTGTTCATATGATAGCACAATTGCATTCCGCACACTAAATATTCGTTGATTTCAAATTATTCCAGGATATTAATCTGACTAACTTCATCGAATAAGCAAAAATGCGAAAACAACGACCAATTTGTATTTTAAGAGCCTCTTGTTTGTATGTGAGGACAGTCGCAGTTCGGACACTATATATTCGTTGATTTCAAATTATTTCAGAAAAATAGTTTGACCAAGTTCATTGATCAAGGAAATTTGCTAAAGCAAGTGACAGTACAATTGTGTCACAGCGCCATAGAAATTAGCAGGCGGATCTACGTCCCAGTTGGCTAAAAAAAAACAATTATATTGTTCGGTGTCCTCCAAAGAACAGTTGGAGTTCTAGAGTATACAAATTGACAGACAAAGCAGATAACCAAGAACCAACCATACTTTAAACAGTCCACAAGCAAGTTCCCAGAAGGTTCCATAGAGCAGAATCCATCGACCTTTGCACCAAACAATTTAATATACAAAGAAAAGACGTGGTCGCATTTGTTTTCTGTTGAAACGAACTTTCATCTGGATGTTGAACAAATATTATAAAGAGACATGAGGTATTTTCATTTCCTCTCAAAGTTTCATATAAAAAAAAAATCCCCTTTTTAGTCGATATGCAAAATTGCATTGTCCTCATTTAAGGTGAATTTGCTTTGTATCTGAAGCTGTCGCAACATGTAGACATTGCTTGCCTTTTTCTGTAGATATGTTTCATACAACAACTATGCCAACTCAGGAAGCACATTTTGTAACAGCGGTTGCCTGATCGTACAGTGCATGGTTGTGTTGCCCACGGTTCGAATAATACCACTGAGGCAATGTCCATAAATATATGGACATTTTTCACCGCATCGCAAACAATCAATCGTAAGCGGAGGCAGAGGTAGCGGAATGGCGTTTTGCACAAACAGACTCAAAGGGGGTCGAGTACACATTGGCTGCAACTAAAAGACCTTCAACCTAGGAATGCGAACAAAGGAATTAATACATTGAACAATATAATACACAACTGCATCCCACCCTCCCCTTTAAAATAAAAATAAAAAATTAACAGCTGCAGAAATTTGTTGAAGGCTATTTCTATAAGCAAAGCGAGGATGATTTTGTAAATGTATACGCACAAAAATTGTAGAGCTAGCTAGATTCTCCAAATCCTTTATTGTCTCTGCTCACAACTCTGTTACAAACGTTGACTGGGTTTTTTGAAAGATCGTTTCTCTAGCATCCTTCTTTTTTGTTATATTTTTTAACAACATAAGTGGAATCTACCCTCTTTGCAATTGTTGTTCCATTGACGAAAACAAATATGAATACGTATCGAACAATTGTAGCTACAACATGGAACAGTGCAATATTTGTGTAACTTATTCGACATACATGCATAAGTGAAAGTAAACAACAAAACTGAATATGAAAAGCGGTACCATTGCCTTCTTGTTGTCCGACTCTCCATCCTTTATATGGACAATGTGTTGCGACCCAAATTTCATGGCCAGTGTGACAGCAGCCCCAATCGTTCCCATTGGGTAAATATCAGTGCTTTGTGCAAGTTGCCTAATAGTCGAGTCTGGGAGGAAGCGGTATTCTGAACAAATAGGAGGAATTTTTTCCACCATGCTTGTTTCGTTAACCGAAATAATTCGATCGCAATCACCATGGTCATATACTGTTTTCGGCAATATATTAAAATTTGTAATGGATATCCCATTACACGGCAATATATTTTCTGCATGTTTATGGACAAGTTGTGGAAGAACAGTCAGTGTGATTGTCATCATGGCGTCCTTGTCTATCATATCAACACGCATAATGGGTCTACTTTTGTTTGCCTTGTCCAAGTAGGTGGTATAGACAACCATTATGTCCTCGACGAACACCTGTCCAGTTTGGCAGTTGTTCAAGGCCTCTATTGACAGTACTTTGGATGTCATAACTCTAGACCTGAAGACATTTTTTGAACATGAAAACTAAAGTGAATGGTAATGTGCTACAAGTACACGCATGCTTTTGATGAACTATGGAGCCAAAGTTTCGCAATGACACCTCTTAGTCTGCGGAACATGCAGCAGGTTCGGCGTCTTGCTCATACTTGTTGATACTTCTTGCGAGCTGCAAACCATGTACTGCAGATGGCATCAGTGTATTCTCCATGCCATAGATGAATATATAGCCCGAGAAATTTGTCTAGTAAACATAGTAAGAGCAGAGCGCATGCATCTTTACCTTTGGCCTTGTCGATCCGTCGATGTCTGGGATGACTGACTGCTCATGGCCGTGTCACTAATCCAACTTTTTTTGATGCAAGCATTTGCAGATGGACATTAGGACTACGCAAATATATGCATTCTATATTATATGCCCCCACTAGGTTTGTATCTTTAATTTTCCGACACACTTGGTATACCTTTTAGAAGATTGTACCACAAAACCCTCTGCTGCTACACAGAAGAATTCATCTCCCTATCCAAGCAACTTGTTTTTTCCAAGGCAACAACGTGGAAGATGCAATCGACAGGAAGGCAAGTTAGTTTGAAAACAGACATGTAAAACAAAAAGAAACAGGTTTATTTACCCGCCAAAGAGTCCTTCGTCCTGTCCAGCCATTATGTTTGTTTAAATGCAGCAATGCAACACAAACACAACGGACATGCACTAGCTTAGTATGCAGGAATAAACGTATGCAACCAAGAAAACTTACCATGTAAGAAGGAACGCAACTAGCTTAACACATATCTAGACCATAAATGAAATACAAAACAACGCAATATGAAACAACAGTACGAGCATGCACCTTTCTATATCCTCTTCAGTCGATGCAGTCGAGACTCTCTCCTTTTCTCCAACTACTCTGTTTGTTTCAATTTGGGAACCCACAAAATTTAATGAACATCAATGGAAGCTGGTATTCAGCGGAGAACAAGCAATATGTACATAGAGCAAAACTGGCTCAATGAACAGTCTACAAAGGCAGAAACATGAACCTTTGCGCTTCTCTATCCATGGCTGTAAACGTGTACAATTTTTTTCCATGGCCAAAATATATTACAAGGCAAAAAAATATCACACAACTGCATGGTCGCAGCTAAACGATTTCTGTTTTTCCCTAGGAATTTATCCACATATGCCCTCTAGCCATGTTCTTTATCCTCTACACAGACTGTTGTGCCCATGATACAAGTTCTCAGTTTTCTGTGGCTAATCACCCACACATGCTTCCAGACATGAAAATATAATCTTGCAGAATCGTTGTTGCACATATCATATGTCAAGAACAACACAAATTGCATCATGCGCACACCAGTCTATGTAGAGGAGAAAGGACATGTCATGTCAT
The DNA here is from genome assembly GCA_010110895.2 of Picea sitchensis. Classification (NCBI taxonomy): domain Eukaryota; kingdom Viridiplantae; phylum Streptophyta; class Pinopsida; order Pinales; family Pinaceae; genus Picea; species Picea sitchensis. The sequence goes on along the minus strand of SNQJ01S0002310.1, from coordinate 208,890 downwards.
ATCCACACATCTAATCATACATGGTTTATAAATGTACCCTGCATACATATGCTTTATTCCAACAAAAAAACAGCGGGTATTGTAACTTCACATGTAATCCTCGAATAATTTTGCATGCAACTATTTTCTTTCATGGCAGGACTGGAGCACCAAGAAAATCTCACAAAATAACAAATCTCAACTCCGGTAGACATGGCAAATAAAACAACTGCATATCCACTGGTGGGTACAGGGGTTGAACACCGTAAAGCACCCCAAACAAAACAATAACAATTCAAAAAAAATAAGAAAAAAGAAAAGCTCGAACCACCGTCGTTGCACCCCCAACCCTGCAAGGTCGAATCAAAGAAAAGAAATCGGCAAGGACCAAACCAGCGAGAAAGCACGAAGAGGCCGAACTGCACCACCAACGCCCCAAAGCGCAAACCCCAGCCAAACAAACAGAACCAGCAACCCGGGAACCAACGAACCAGCAAGAACCACCGAGCCAGTGAACAACATATGTATCTCCAACAATTACGAAATTGCAACCCAAGCAGAAAAGGAACCGGAAACACACAAGGAACATGCGACTACAAATAAGCAAACATTCTTACTTGCAAACTGCAAACTAAACAGCAAACAAGGAATACAAAATGAAACCATGGCATCGAAACTTACTCTGAAACGATGAAATGCAGAAGCACAACTCGAATCACCAGTGAAACAACAACAAGCAGCAACCGAGAAACCAGCAAACAAGAACCACTCACCGAACCAGTAAACAATGTATGTAGCATCAACGATTGCGAGGATGAAGCATACAATGGCAGCAACCGACAAACCATCGAAGAAGAAGCAGTCACTGAACCAGTAAACAATGTATGTAGCTTCAATGGCAGAACAAGGACGAAACATACAATGGCTATTGAACTGGCGGTAGATAATCAAGTGCAAATTCATTGTAACTGTATAGAAAATTTCGAAGAAAAATGTACTCCAAGAACCGTCTTTACATAAATATTTAAGACTCTCAGGTTGTCTAAGCACCTCGCAGAATGCAAACATTTAAGCTGTCAGGGGTGTTGCAGAACGTTGCGTCATGTGAACATTTACGCAGTCAATCCTATTGACGCATTTCGGAATAAGTGTCAATACATTTCAAGAAATATACATCCGCCAAAGACGCTATAAACTTTGGAATTCTCAATCACTACAAAGCTTGAATATCAAAACTTGTGGATATATTCGGGTAGCAGAAAATGCTAATACAAACATTCGAACTAATGCTAGCATTAATCAACCTTAAAGCAAGATACAAGAAAAATATATGATTAAAACATACTTACTACGAGAAAAACTTTGGATATGTTGCCATATAGTACATTGGGAATAGCGAAGCCGGCAATAAGACCTCCAATCTCTTATCCAATCAGATCAGTACATATATGTTACTTTTTATTATATAAAAATATATAATTTTATTTCCATAGCTCCAACAATAGATATTATGCAAATATTTTGGGTCAAAGGACAAAGTAATATGCAGTCAACAATTTATCGATTGCTATAGTCCCTCTATGCCTACGGAGGGATTAATAATGAAGGTTATGATTCTATATGATCTTATTAAGATAGTAGTAATGGTTTGTCAATATGAATCTTAAACCTCAAAGAGATTTTCCATAAATACAAGGGGAAACTTTTAAATTCTACAAGGTTTTGAGGAAAAAACATGATCGTAAAGTTTGGATTCCAAGATTGACATTTATGACAAGTTTTGTGGCTTATGGTTTGCAGTTTATCACAACTCGCCGACATTCAATTCTGAGCGTATCCCTGTATGGACTCTATGTAACAATCCCAAACGGACAGGTCCGATGAGTTGCCACTCCGCTGTACCGAAAATTGGGGAGAAAGCAAGCTCATGGAACATCATGGTGGTAAGGCGTGGATGAGGACAACGGGAAGAAGAATGGACTCGCGAAGCAATTGCCAGTTGAACATAAATTCTTCCGGGCTGCCCAACGCATCTCAGTCAACCGCACACAGAACTGCTGGTTATTTCTCCAATACTTCGTTCAATGGCTACTCAAAAATATCTTATTTATCGTTGTATTTTTCGTCTCATAGCATAGTTGTATGTTTGGCAAACAACCGCCATGTGGGTTATAGAAAAAAGCATTTGGATTCTTGTAAAAGGCCCATTGATGTACAGACAATTGAATCTAAACCCTTTGATTCATTTACCCAGTTGAAGTTAGCAATCAAGACTTTGCAGCGTGATCCATCTCCTCAGGGGTTAGCTAATATACTATCTGCTCAAGAAAATGTTGCTTTAGCCCTTCAGATATTTGATTGGGCTTCAAGACAGAAAGACTACAAACATGACAATTGGATCTGTATAATTCTCTTTCGGAAACTGTGTAGTGCAAGAAATTTTGAAGAAATGGAAAGATTTATGGAAGATATGAGAAGAAATGGATGGCAAATTTCTGAAAAAATGTTCTCTTGGGCTATTGAGACTTACAGTGAAGCAGGAATGGTGGAGAGGGCTGAGAATGTTATGAACAAAATGGAGGGATATGGATGCAGGCCAACTGTCTTATTTTACAATTATCTTTCGAAAAGATTGATGAAAAGAAAGAATTTTCATATGGCTCCGACTATCTATAAACACATGGTAAGAACCCAAGCTTCTCCGCATCCACCGACTTTCAATCTTGTCATTAAGTCTTTTTGCTTAGAGGGAAAGGTTGAAGAGGCCTCTGAACTTTTAGAAGAAATGATAACAGGAAAATGCCATCCTGATATTATTACTTACAATACACTCATAGATGGGTTGTGTAAGGAGGGTAAGATGGACAAAGTCCCGTCTCTTCTGACTAAAATGGCTTCCAATGGATGTACTCCCGATGTGATAACTTACACAATTTTAATGTGTGGTCTGTGCGAGCAAGGACAGATGCAAAGAGCAGTCCAGTTTGTGGATTCGATGAGGAAAAAAAATATCAACCCAACAATTATACATTACAATACCCTCATAAGAGGCTTTTGTAAGGCAGGATCTGTTGGGGATGCAATCAATTTTTTAGATTTGATAGAAGGAAAAGGCTGTGAGCCTGATGTTATTTCTTATAATACTATAATTTATGCTCTCTGTAAGGAAGGTGGGACTGAAAGAGCCATCTTTGTGTTGAAGAAGATGCTAGAGAAAGGTTGTGCCCCAGATGTGTTCACATACAACTCTCTGATCCAGGGTCTTTGCAACGAGGGCAAGAGCGAAGAGGCAGTCGATGTTTTGGAGCTCATGATTGGTAGAGGTATTGCTCCCACCATTCGTAGTTATGATATAGTTATCTATGGTCTAAGCAAGGAAAAGAAAATGAATCAAGCTGTAAAATATTTGGGTGAGATGGTTTTGAAGGGCTTTGCTCCTAATGTTATAACTTACACGACACTACTGGAAGGCTTCTGCAAAACAGGCAAATCTGAAAAGGCATGCGAGCTCCTAAATGAAATGGTGAAGTTGGATTTTTCACCCGATGTAATTACTTACAACACTGTGATTCATGGTCTTTGTGAAGATGGCAAAACAGATTATGCCACCAAGTTATTCGATGGAATGGTGGTGAATGGTTTTGTTCCTGATGTTATCACCTATAATACATTAATAAATGGGTTTATTAAGACAGGGATGGTATATAAAGCTACTCAGATGTTTGATGAGATGGTGTCCAAGGGCTTTGCTCCTGATGTTACAACTTACAGGACAGTACTGAAAAGCTTCTGCAAAACAGGCAAATCTGAAAAGGCATGCGAGTTCCTATATGAAATGGTGAAGTTGGGTTTTACAGCTGATGTGATCACTTGTAGCATTGTGATTCATGGTCTTTGTGAAGATGGAAAAACAGACCAGGCCACCAAGTTGTTTGATGAAATGGTAGTGAAGGGTTTTGTTCCTGATGTTATCACCTATAATGCATTAGTAAATGGGTTTATTAAGACGGATGGTATATAAAACTGCTCAGATGTTTGATGAGATGGTGTCCAAGGGATTTGTTCCCGATGTTATTTATAGAACTGTACCGGAAGACTCCTGCAAAATTCAGGCAAATCTGAAAAGGCATGCGAGCTCCTAAATGAAATGGTGAAGTTGGTTTTACACCTGATGTAGTTACCTATAGAATTTTGATTTATGGTCTTTGTGAAGATGACAAAACAGACCAGGCCGCCAAGTTGTTTGATGAAATGGTGGTGAAGAGTTTTCTTCCTGATGTTGTCACCTATACTGCATTAATAAAGGGTTTCTTAAGACAGGGATGGTATATTCAGATGTTTGATGAGATGGTGTCCAAGGGTTGTGTGCCCAATTGTGTCACACATGAGACAATTATTGAAGGACTTCGCAAGACAGGAAAGGTGAAGACGGTTGTGAAACTCCTGAAAGACATGGCTCTTGCTTCACCGTTGTCCTCACAACAATCCATGGGTAGGTTGGATTTACTTTTACGTGATATCTAGATGATATCTACAATTCTATCTGAATGAATTTGGATCAGGGTCTTCTAGCTTGATGGGGAAGCAAAGATGGTTGTTGAACTTGGTTTTTCAATGTTTAAGGCAGTGGCTCTACGTTGTAAATCTCAGTGACTTTTCCCATAGCTCATTATAACTCGTTTTGGGATCAACTAAGAGAGCTTGTTGTAGCAGGCCTGGACTAAGGAAAAATGGCTCTACATTGTAAATCTCAGTGACTTTTTCCGTAGCACATTATAACTCGTTTTGGGATCAACTAAGAGAGCTTGTTGTAGAAGGCATGTGTTAGACATAATGTTTATCTTAGTTTATTATTTAGGAGATTGTTAGTCAATTGGATTTGAGAAGATTGGTTGAACTAAGTTTGCTCCTATTTTGGTGTGTGGTTGAGATATTGTCTCAACTGATTGATTGTATGATCAAGATAGTTTGTCTATCTTGAGACAAGCTTGTTGTATTTATATGTATTCGTTAAATTAATTCAACAGTGTGTTTGACGTATTGTTTGGTGTGTAATACTCTGCTCTCTCAATTTAATATGGTATCAGAGCTTCAGGTCTGGGTGTGACTCCCTCATGGGAGGGCCCAGGAACATGAGAGTAAGTAAATAATTTATGAGAGTGGATTTATGCTATAGTGTGAGCTGCAGGGTGTTTTGTATTGATATTTTGTGTGTCCATTGTTTGATGAGATACGTGGATTATTTGCTCCTTCGTTTGGTATGAGGAAGGCATTAAGGCCTGCGATTGCTGCAAATTATTGATGCATGTGATGTTGGAGCATTGAATACACTGAAGCTGTGCATAACCTTTGAAGCTGTTAAATTTAGAGTTGCTATTAAGTTCTTTTCAATTTATTAGACAATAATAGCATAAGCAGGATCACTGAGAGAAACACAATCACAAAGTACACAACATTTTATCTTGGGAAACCCTCATGGGGGAGATAACCCAGCAAAAACTTCCTTAATATAGATTGCCAATGCAATGCCAAGACAAAAGACAAAACCACCAAGAATAACCAAGACTGAGCATGTGCCTCTCTCTCCTTCAGGCAACTGCAACTATCTCCCAAAAGATGCGCACTAGATGAGTGGTTGAGTGAGTGTAAGAATGAGACATCATCCTCCCTTATTTATACTAGTTGATAGGCGCTAGGGTTGTGTCTCTTCACCATGTTGGACCGAGTTCTTCAACTAGTGGCTAAAACCAAATTAGCCCTAGGGGACAACTTCTCAATTAACATCAATTAACTAGAGTTTGACCAATCCACAATAGGGGATTTAGTCATACATAAGTCCCGACATGATCAATCCACAAAAGGGGATTGATCCATTTAATAATAACTCAATTATAATTAGAATATACTTTGCAGTTACAATATTTCAACACTCCCCCTTAACAAGGAGGGTATTCTACAATACATCATCATTAGGAGAGAGAGAGAGAGAGGGCAACAACATCATCAGCATTTGGAACATTGACTGACACATCTATAAATCATCAAAAGTTTTTCTCATCATCAATAACATCATCATTCATAGCATGGAGCTGGAGTGGCATCATCATCATCATTCTCTACATCAACATCAATTAGTATAACACTAATTTAACATCATCAATCAATACAAGACTAATACATCATCATCATCATCTTCAGCATGAAACTAAAGTAGCATCATCAATAGAATGAAGCTAGAATAATAATATCACCAACATGAGGCTGGTACACCAACATCAACAACACGAGGCTGGTACACCAACATCAATAGCACGAGGGTGGAGCAACGTCAATAGCACAAGGTTGAGACAACAACATCATCAACACGAGGTTGAGATAACAACATCATCAACATCATCAGTACGAGGCTGAGATAACAACATCATCAACACGAGACTGAGATAACAACATCATCAACATGAGGTTGAGATAACAACATCATCAATATCATCAGCACGAGGCTGAGATAACATCATCATCATTATATAGCAACAGAATGAGGCAGGTGTAACAACAACATTTTCTGGTACTCTGACAGACCCTAGGGATCTGCCCAGGAATCATAAGATTCCCTAGGATATAAAATCCTAATGGAGCTACCACGTGGTACTCTGGCAGACCGTCCTTACCGGACCTTTGGGATCTCCCCAGGATTATAAAAATCCTAACGGAGCTACCACTACTAACCACAGCTGGCATATACATGCACAAGTACTCTGACAGACCATCCTCACTGGACCTTCGAGATCTATCCAAGGATGATCAGTCCCCTAGGATATAAAATCCTAACTGAGCTACCCGTTGTTGGTCAGGATACCATAGTATCATCAGCATCACTCCCCCTTTCGAGGGAGGTCCTTTCGGACTATACCAAGCTTGTCTCGGAAGTATTCAAACTTTACACGAGACAGAGGCTTAGTCAACACATCTGCACCTTGCTCATTTGTGCCAACATATTGGAGCTTTACAGCTCCCCTCTGCACCATATCACAAATGTAGTGATACCGGATTTCTATGTGCTTCAATTTATCATGGAACACAGGGTTCTCCGTCATATTTATACAACTCTGGTTATCACATAGAATCACGGTGGTTTCTATCTCTAGGTCGAATAGACCTGTCAACAACTTCTAAAGCCATATGGCTTCACAACTAGCGTAGCATGCTGCAATGTATTTTGCTTTTGCTGTGCTGAGAGAAATACTAGATTGCTTCCTACTCTACCATAAAGTCATGGTTGGCCCCAAGCTAAAAAAACATACTGAAGTGCTCTTTCTGTCAAAAACACTTCCAGCCCAATCTGAATCTGTATAACCAATCAGTCTGAAGTCATGATCTTCAGTATAACAGAGACCAAAGTCCAATGTACCCTTAAGGTATCTCATCACATGTTTTGTAGCAACAAGGTGAACACGTTTGGGCGCTACCAGGTACTGACTCAAGGTCTTCACAACAAAACATATATCTGGCCTGGTATTCGTCAGATACATCAACGAACGAATAATTTGTCAGTTACACAGAGTAACATCAATCAATTCTGACGAAGTATCAACCAGGAGCTTCAACTTTGTTTCCATGGGTGTGTTCATGGCTTTACAACATATTAAACCTCTTCAGTATTTCAACTGCATACTTCCCTTGGTTAAGGAAGATCGTCTCTGAGCTCTGCGAAACTTCAAGACCTAAGAAATAGTGCATTAGGACTAGGTCTTTCATCTCAAACTTTGCAGCGAACTTCTTCTTACCATATGTGATGAGCTTTTCTTCACCTGTCAAGAATAAGTCATCCATATATATAGCAACAATATAACTGGTCCATCATCCACAATCTTGAAGTAAAGATTGGGATCAGCTTTACTCTTGGTAAAGCCCAAGCTCATCAAAAAACTATCAATCCTGCCATACCAATCTCTTGGAGCTTGCTTCAACTTCTGGACATGAGTCCTATACTTCAAAATTTCATTGTACCAACCTGGTACACTTGCTTAGCTTCAATTTAGTATGCCCAATCATGTGCTATCTCTATATGTTTTTCTCAAAGCACTATCTGTCTTACTGTCTGAGAGTATGTCTTCTACTCTCTCTGCAATTGTTCATCTGGGATTGGGACTCTGCACCTGCAGCTTCTCCAAAGTTGAGAATCATTGTAGTTGTTGAAATCTAAGAGTAGTTCATCTACTCTATTACGGAAACAACTTCATCTGAAACTGAGAGTGGCTCAATAACTAATACTGAAAATAGCTCTTCTTCTTTCATTGAGGTAACTATATCTGTTATTGTAGTCATGTCTCCATGACCCGACTAAAGTACTGCACCAACTGCCACTTAACTTTAAATATGGGGATTGTTCCCCCTACATCTGATACTGTATATGAATCATGGTTGTTCTCATTGTCTTCAAATACTAGAACTATTTCTTCGATTACTGGATTAAGTGTCTCGTCATAGTCTTCTTCCTCTTGCTAGGAGAATCCTCTGGACACAAGTCAGGTTTTGTACATCTTTATATTTTTATCTGCAACATGCTCGATATGTTAGATCAATTTTTGGAAATCACCACTGACTTCCTTTTTCGTCTTAAGAAAAATCCATATCCCAGTCCTTCTGACTGACTTCCTTCTTTGTTACTCAAACAAGGGAATCTTCCCAAGAGATTTCATGTCTCCTTGAAGCTACGATCTAATCTTCTCAACTCATGGCATCTATCTCCCAGTCTTGGAAGATGTCTCTTCATCTGATCCTTTCTGGGATCAAGCTTACTTTGAGTCTACAAAAATTTCATAGTCTTTGCAGGATATACCTGGTGTTGAATACCAAGTCTAAATATGAAAAGTTGAGTCAAACTTCAAACGAATTCTGCTTATTGTCAAGGTGGCTTCATTATCCTTTGAACAAGTCTACTATGAGTTCTTGTTCTAATGTTCAGTCATCTTTGGAGCCTTCTACTCCTTACTATCAATCTCCATATGAGATACTTTGGATTTCAAAAGATAGCTTCTTCTTCATCTTCTTTGGTACATGAATGTGTATGGTCATGTACATAGTCTGCTTCATGTCTCATCTAATATGTTGCCTTCTGCAACCTTCACTATAGATTCCTCAGTGTTATCACCTGTGACCTGAAACAAGGTCAACAAAATAGCAAGCAAGATTAATATTCTTTTGATAATAGTAATAAAGCATGAATAATCGTCACAGTAGCTCCTTTAGAGCTATCACTTGTGACATGCCTAAAACAAAGATCAAAAGTAAGAAATACAATACGAAATGAGATCAATACTCTTCTAGTGTTGTGATCAAACATTCCTCCATGGTAACCTAGAGGCACAACAAGAAGTTTCTCCTAGAGGAGATGTTAGTTAATGTTAGTTATATCTGGTAAATGATATCAATAAGTATTCATCTCAATAATACTCACATGCTACCAAGTATAATACTTTTCAAAGACTATTACCTCAACTATAGTGTTTACTTGTAATGAGGTAGTTATTAAACTTGACATGTGCAAGTTTGAATCTTATCCACTTAATCAATCAAACTTGTAACCTGGAGTCTTGTCCTCAAGAATGAGTGTTGTTGTTTTTCTTCCTAGTCTCATTTACTCAGAATGACAAGCATTCTCTTCAACCTGTCCTTTGTACTGAGATGAAATGATTTCTTACCTGGGTTGCATTATTCCTCTGAATGTGTTGGATCTGAGATCCTTCTGGATCTATGATTGTCAACAGATCCTTTCTCCTGCAAGTACCCCTTTAGAATAGTAATACATTTTAACCATATGTAGTACATACCTCTGATAATATCTTTCTAGGGTAAGGTGCACTAGGACAATAGTCCCAACACTTCACGAAAACGTTCACTGCAACTGGTGTTGCAACTGGCATGAAGGAACTGGCACTGTAACTGCAACCGATACTGCAACTTAGGGTTTTATGAGGAAACCCTAATTTTTCAACTTTAAAATTTTGGAATTTTGATCCAGAGACTAGATGCGTTGGGCTAAGGCGAGTATGCTAGCGCTATCAGATTTCAAAATTTTCAATTTTTACCCCTTAAATTGGACCTGCGTAAATCTGGACTGGTACTTCTGGTACTGGTTCTGGTTTCCTGGTTTTCTGGTACCAGTAAAAACTAGGGTTTCACTTTTCAGAGCCTCTGGCCACTGAAAAGGTGCATTCAAGCTGCCAATGAGTTCGCTAGGCTAGGGCGCACTTCCCTAAATGGTTTTTGGTCAGAAATTCTCTTCCAACAAAAAGCACTATTTTCTTGTATGACAACAGTGACGTTTTTTTATTACCCGGTGAAAGGTGCTCTACTCAGTTTAGCTCTAATACCATGTTAAATTTAGCGTTGCTATTAAGTTCTTTTCAATTTACTAGACAATAATAGCATAAGCAGGATCACTGAGAGAAACACAATCACAAAGTACACAGTATTTTATCCTAGGAAACCCTCATGGGGGATAAAACCCAGCAAAAAATTCCTTAATATAGATTATCAATACAATGCCAAGACAAAAGACAAAACCACCAAGAATAACTAAAACTGAGCATGTGCCTCTCTCTCCTTCTTCTGGAAATTGCAGCTATCTCCCAAAATATGCGCACTAGATGAGTGGTTGAGTGAGTGTAAGAATGAGGCATCATCCTCTCTTATTTATACTCGTTGATAGGCGCTAGGGTTGTGTCTCTTCACCATGCTAGGCCGACTTCTTCAACTAGTGGCTAAAACCACTTTAATTAGTCCTAGGGGCCGACTTCTCAATTAGCGTCAATTAACTAGAGTTTGACCAATCCACAATAGGGGATTTGGTCATACATAAGTCCCAACATGATCAATCCACAAAAAGAGATTGATCCATTTAATAATAACTTAATTATAATTAGAATATACTTTGCAGGAACAATATTTCAATTGAAGCGTGGACAGTATTGTTGCAATCTGCATGTGATTGGTGCCATTTGCGTGGAAAGAAAGATTGAATGGTATATCAGGGAGCATGAAAGGGTCTGATACAAAGCCAAGCCAACAAGTAGATGTCTCATTTCCTGGTGTTGCTAGCTATTTGGTGGAGTCTCGCCGCAGCAGAAGTAATGGCTCTCTATAGCGGAAGATTAAGTGACTGAGAGGCTTTGCTTGTGTTGGTTGTGTTTTCTACAAATAGCGCCATGCACAATTTTGTGTGTGTTTGTGGAGGGGTCACTTCTTGTCAGAAGAGTCGTGTGTTGATTAGGATAGACTCTGAATCTGGTGCTCGTTCATTTGCAATACCTTTGTGCGCCCTCAACAGTAAATTAGAGGCGACACGATTCGGGTCGAAATGCCTGACTCACGGGCGTGACTAGTTTCACGGAAACTGGCGAAAAATTGTCTCTCCCAATTAACTATCCCGCTGGTAACCTGTTTAAAATTTTGTGGCTTAGAATCAAGCCAGATGCATGGAATGATCAAAACCCACTAAATTGATCCGATCGAGACAATCCTGTTGGAGTAGATCGGATTCAGCGATCCGTTGACAAGTCGTTGTGAAGTCTGGATTGACTAAGGTGAAGGTAAAGGAATGATAAACCGATAGAGTCTATACGTTTTCTTCTTAAATTCTTAAAGTATAAGTTGTATGTTATGACAAATGCATTGATATAAGTCTGGTTGAAAGAATTGAATGTTTATTGTTGTGACATTTAGTTTGGCTGACTATTGTAACTAATTTGAGATGTTGTAGGTTGGAACTAGCCATTTCAATAGTAGACAAGTTTGATTAGAAAATGTTTGCAAGAGATGAGATGTAAATGGGATTAAATTTCTAGCAATGCAATTGGTTTTGGGAATATGATTATTACAAAGGAGGATGGTAACTTTTGTGTTGATGTAAATCATTTTTGAATGCTTATTGTACCTGAATTAATGATGCATATGAGATGTAAGGGGTGCATGATCGATTGTACCCGACACCCCAGAGTTTTTTGGTCCAAGTTGTATTGCCTCATCATAGACAAGTTAGTTCCCCATTTTTGTTGTAAGCCCTATTATTCAGGCATATGTGTTATGCGGATTCGCATAGTGTTATCCCTCTTACGCATGGAGAGGATGTGGATCAAGTTGTGGAATAGACCATTGTGAGAGGTACGGGGATGACAAGTATACCCGTAGCCTACACTTGATGAAGTTCGAAGAAGTTAGAGTCTTCAATTCATGGGGGAATGTGAGATGAAAGAATCTCGGAGTGTTTGGGACCAAGTTATGAGTCTCAGAGTTCGTGGAACCAAAGTATGATTAAGGGAGAATTTTATATATTGATGAACCACGTAGGTGAAAAGCATTTCTACAAAACTTGCGAGTACAACGGTTGGTACCCATGTATCTCGGTAGATGAATTGTTTTTTATATGGACATCAATGATTAGTTCTTTGCAGTAAATTGTTCATGCAAGTACAAGTGGAAGAAGTAGCAAGTTTGAAGATAAATCCCATAATGAATAAATACCAAGTGCAGACAATGATGAGGACATGACTCCAACAATGACCAACACAACAAACATGAACAAGTAAAAGGAGATTGAATCAGAAGATAAACATTAAGGGGGTGTGTTAGAGATAATGTTTATCTTAGTTTATTATTTAGGAGATTGTTAGTCAGTTGCATTTGAGAAGATTGGTTGAACTAAGTTTGCTCCTATTTTGGTGTGTGGTTGAGATATTGTCTCAATTGATTGATTGTGTGATCAATGTAGTTTGTCCACCTTGAGACAAGTTTGTTGTATTTATATGTATTCGTTACATTAATTCAATAGTGTGTTTGACGTATTTTTGGTGTGTAATACTCTGCTCTCTCAATTTAATAGCTTGGGCTAAGGAAAAATGGTTATGCATTGTAAATCTCAGTGATTTTTCCCATAGCACATTATAACTCATTTTGGGATCAACTAAGAGAGCTTGTTGTCGCAGGCCTAGACTAAGGGAAAATGAGTCATTTGATCTTAAAGAGGAGTTACTCTAGCAAAATTGTAAGTGGCATAAACTTGGACTGAGGAAAAATTAGTCATTTGATCTTAAAGAGGAATTACACTAGCAAAATTGCAAGTGGCATGAATTTTTGGAATGTAGACAAAATTCTCACAAATCTATAATATAAAGAAGCAAATCGCATTTGTCTAGATGCAGTAGAAACAGATGGTATCTCGCATACCTATTCTTCGGATAAGTTCCTGCACAGTTGATGTTCTTAATCCTATTCTTCGGATAAGTTCTTGCATCGTTGTTGTTCTTACTATTGACTTAGTCACATGGTTCCAGGATTCGGAATTATCTATGTTTTCTTCCAATTATATCATGTATGCATAGATGCTAACTAGATGTTAGTTTGGTTGTCCAGAGAAGAAAGGATCTTCCTTCCAGGTCATAGCACATTCTCTCCTCACAAAGAAATTTGACCATGTTATTCATAATATGTATGCTTTAGATGGCATATCAGATAAAGTATGCCTAATCACCATGAAGCTTTATTTAAAGGAATTATGCATAACCCCTTAGTTCTCGGATATCTTTTTGAATGGTTCGACAAGGATGGCCTTTTAGTCGAACATCCTGGGATTGGTTGCATTACAGAAGATAAATATCTTTGTGTGTCTTATCTTCTCCTATAAGCTAATGATATTAATTTGTGAGGACCAATGGGCTAGGTCTCTTGGTAACTTATTTAGACCTGTTTGGGCTAGCTTACATGTTTCATTCCTTCTTAAACTATCATTCATGGATTATTACTGTAGACGCTTCTGGGATCAAAGTTCTGATTAGATAAATTCAAGAGTAGGTCTTTTCCAGGGGTAGCAAGCATCAATAGAGCTCCTTTCTCCCGGAGCACAATTCTTACTGCAGCGTTATGGTATAACATAGATCAAAGAGTGTCCATGTCATGGAGGATGTTAAGATAACACCTCCTTTCCTTTTCTCTTTTTCTTTTTGAATTTGCCTAATTTCACTGAATGAGAACGCATTATTACTCCAATGGTTGATTCTCACTGGTTGTTTACATTTTGTAGAATATTGTGGTGCCATTTTAAAAAATGGTGCACTTCTCTAAGGAGATTTTATTTTTGTAATTAACAGAAGAGACATCAAAGTTGTAGCACCCTTCAATTATGTTTAGACTACCATTTCCAGTTTTTTAATACTTTGTTGACATTCTATGGATTATTCATGTTTAAAGGGAAAGTGATGGTACCTTGTTAATTTTTTGTCAATCCAAGTGCATGAATATTAGAGCCATATAAGAGTGGAGGCATTGTATATTCCCCTGGGGCACTGTATATTCCCAGGGGAGACATTGTTTCTCGACACTCATACTTTACCTCATCTCACTCACATTATTTATAAAGTAGACAGTGTGTGCAAAAGTGATAAGACTCAATTTTTTTGAAGGGTTGGTAGATTTCCTCCAAAATCCCACTTATCGTGTTGTTGAGCAACCAACAACTTCCCCATACCTTTTTTATGACAAGGACAAAAAAAGGTTGGGGTCCCTCCTTTTTTGTCCTTGGATCCCAAAAAACCAGTTTTTCAAGCTTGCATATCATAACTTAGAGAATTTTCTCTTTGATCAAGTCCCAAACTCTTCTTCAGGGTTCCATCAATTCATTTTGAAAATGCTTTTCAAACTTTTGGGATAATTTTCATTGAGTAAACTCTTGAGATAAGTATCGCAACTCTTAAAATTTGCTAGATTGTGTTGTGTCACAAATTTAAATTTTTTTCTAGATTTGCGACATATCGCAACCAAAATCATCTTCGATGTGATACAACACAAAGTTAGAAAAATTCCATATTTTTGATGTAACACACTTCAACAAGAGAAAAATCCAAAAATTGAAACTTTGCAAAACTTTTCAAAGTTGCGATACTTAACAACTTCGAAATTTTTTCTTCGTGTGATGTTTCGCATCCTTGAAAAGTTTGTCTTGTGATGTTTCACAATGTTGAAAAGTTTGTGTTGCGGCATTTCGCGACTTTGAAAAACTTCTTCCTTGTGACATGTCGCAAGATTAAAAAAAGTCTTCGTTGCTACGTATCGCAAGAGAAAAGGTTTTCTCATGCGACATATCGCAGCCTATGAACCTTCTATTCATGTGATGTAGCACAAGCTGAAAACTTTTTCATGCGACGTATCGCAAGCCATAAAAATTTTAAGGCATGGCACAATCAACTTTTTTGCACCAAATGAAAACTTCTAAAAATGTGACTAACCACAATAGTCCAAACTTTCTCCAAAGTGTGCCATATGGTAAGTGACCCTTTTTAAAAAGGTAAAAGGGGAGGAAAAGAGTCGATGTTTCTTTATAAAAGGTGATTAAAAACTTTTTTTTATTTCATTCTATTGTTCACCTCTATCCTTGGAGCGCGCTATCACCGACCAAGACCGCGACAAGAAAAGAAATGTAAAATTTGAAACGGGATCTACATTCATCATCGTTATCCACTCAACGTATTTTTCTCATTGCTACCATTTCCTTCAGGCCAAGACTTGAGATGTTCGATCCACAAGCTCAGTAATGGATACAAAGTGAAGTGTCTAATTGAAATATTTGGAATGCTCTTGGTATGCCCAACACCAAAAGATAATAGTCCATGAAACCACTTCCCTGAGGATCATGCCTTGTTTTTATTTCAAGAGAAGAATATTTCCCCATAATAGGCATTTTACTTTGATTTTGGTATCTAACTTCTCTAATGTGCTTTGTTTTTGAAATGGATGAGTCACAGGAAACAAAAGGAACCAGTGATTGATCTCAGGCCAGATAGGGAAGAAGTGGTAGATCTTGATACAAAAATGGATGTTTGTGGGCCTATGTATGGAGATACTCAATGCAATGTCGATGTAGGCACCACCTACAAATGGGGTGATTTATATTAGATGTTCAAGGAGGAGACCTTCCTACAACTCCCTCTTCTTCCTTGTGAGGCAAATTCAGGCAATGGTGTCTACCAACAGATTAAGAAATCAAGATTACACAAAGTTGCAACCAGGCCTACGGTGTTCCCTTGTGTTGAAGTTATCTCACGACTTATCAACAAAGTGAATATCGAAAATAGATTAGTCAGTGATGCTTTTGGGAAATTTATCGCCTCGTTCCAACCTTCATCTCTTGAAGTCTTCTAAAAATTTTCTTAAGTAGTTGTTGACCTCTCTAAGGAATGGATAATATTGTGTCCTTTGAACGAATAGGATCTCCTCAAAATCTGATGAGTCAATCCCAAAGCATTGAAATCCAGAAGATTGGGAACTTACCCCGCCAAGCACTTAAGAACATCATTTAATATCATAGTGGTTCTAATCAGTAGATTGTACAAAGAGGAAGATGCCACACAGTTTAAAGAATCGTGCATGCCAATGATTCATGATGTTACTCGGATTGGCACAATCTTCAATTAGCCCTCTATCCTTTCAACATCTATGGTTCAAACTATTTTCAGGGCCAAACACATAGCCTCGGGCATGCACCCAACATTTTTCATGTCCCCTTATCTACTAGACATTGCTTGTGTAGTGAACAATTTTCCAAGGATGAGCTGGTAGTGGCAGCCCAATGAGGCCCCATACATGTCTAATGACATATTTTATGGGAACATCACTTTAGGCTACATTACACAAAGATTTGTGAGCAATTCATAGCTCACATGTATAAAATAATCTTCAATGAACTTGTAAAATGCATGACATAAAAAGCTATGAAGGCAATTAGTGAAGTGGGTGACTAGTATGTCACAAATCAAGGAACTTACATAAAAAAAATTGGAGCCACCAAAGCATCCCATATGTTGTCCCAATTCATCCCTAACAAGTTGGCTTTATAAGAGGTAGAAAATCAGACATTTTTGCATGGAGTAGGGACATCACTTGCATGTGACAAGAAAGCATTGTGGCCCCCAGTTCCCTTCCATATAGGGGATTATGGAATCAAGATTGTCAGAGAAGCAATTGTGAAGGCCGAAGCCCTGGCCAACTTTAACTTTGAAGAAGAAATATTCAAGAGGCATGACCCACTAAACACAATCGACCACCACTGCCACACGTGTAAATATAGATGGCCTTACGAAAATAAAGTGTGGTAGGAAGAGAAAGTGCACTGAAGAGCCACATATCTAGACGAAGTGGCTCTTAGAATGGGAAGTATCAATTGAGGAAGAAAAGATAAGAAGAAAGAATATATCGAAAGAGAAAGATTGGAAAATGAAGGCTTGAAATGGAAGCAACAACAACAACAACAAAAGATTCAAAGGAAATACTAAAAAAAGAGGCTGAAGCATTAAGACTTCAAAAAGAATTGAAGGAAAGAAAAAGAAATGAAGAGTTTATACTGGCAAGGGAGGAAGAAGTCAAGAGGAAGGAGGAGGAAGAGGAAGAAAGAAAAAAGAGAGAAGAGAAATCTAGAGGTTCAAAACCCATGGACATTGGGACTTCCTATTCTGAAACTACGTGTAGCACCTCGAGAGAATCCATCACAGGGGGGAATTTCCCTTTGGATGAGCTTGGTTTGGGGAAACTCACCCCTTCTAAGTCATATGCAGTCGTAGTTCTAGATTCTTTTGTTTTTGACAAGACCAAGGGAAAAGTGGTAAAGCAAACATATAAGAAACTCAAGCTACCAAAATTTCTTGAACTTGCAGTCACTACTAAGCCATCATCGATGGAAGACATGAGAACAAATCTAATTTCCATAGCTTTTGTAGGTGTCTCTTTTTCTCAAGCTTCGGAATTTAACATCTAGAACATGAGTAAGGAAATTAAAGAATATAAACAAAAGGTGGAAACGTTGGAGCAAGAGGTGGCACATTACAAAGCAAAGATGAGCAACTTGTCTGAGTTCAATTCTTACACCTCTGAACCCCAAGAAGAACTCATCACCATTCAAAAGCTAATGTACGCTAATCTAAAGAATTCAAGGATCATGCCACCCATTTTCTCACCTACCTTGAAAATGTTAAATATAAGAAGGTAGTGTTGTATTGTTAGCATAGATGAACTAAAAAAATGGCAAGCAGAGGAAAATGATGCCCCATAAGACTTGTCTAGGATAATAGAAACAAAAAATCAGCACAATTATGCAACATCGGTAAACTATCAAGCAACAATCACATCATTAGAGAAAAATATCACTCCTTCCATAAACAATTGCAAACATTTATATGTTGTTGTTGAAGAAGTAATTGAAAGATGTCACCTTGCATCACTTGAAGACATGGGTGCACCAAGACCCATGACATATATTTTAAACAAGTTGGAGGAAAGCATTAGAAACAAGGGAATCACAATTGGGATAGCTTTAGGGATTTCCAAGGAGATCCTAAAGGAATATATTGCTAGCCCCTCCAAAGAAATTATTTTAATTAATTAGAGTCCTATGAAGTAACCTTTGAGCAATTGATTTTTAGGTGTATACTAGGCATATTTTCACAATATGAGGTGTGGGTCGCCTACATACAAGACAAAATACATGGTCGACTATGACTATAGTGAAAGACAAAGTGTAATTTAAAATTTAGAAAGAATCAAGGAGGTAAGTTCAAAAGTCTATAACTACCAAGTGGAAGCCAAGAAGACAAAAAATAGTTATAGACTAAAGGTTTTAAAAGCCAATCAACTTGTTGTAGAATGAGCTTTTTGCTTATTGATAGTTTGTAAACTCTTTGAGAATTTTTAATGAGAAGAGTCCCTCATAACCAATTTTTTGAGGAGCAGTGGTGTCAAGCACTTTATATGCTTGGAATTATATATGTTGTTTATGTTGTTATTGATATTCGTGTAAGACTATATTGTTCTATTGATGAATTTTCCACCAATGAATAATATAGTTCTTTTTTTTTAACTGGCGGAATCAACAACTAGTCGGACACGTACTCGCGTGACATGGGGTCATGTTATCTGACTGCTACCACTATAACTTCCAGGTGTGCCCACGATGCCTCATACGTGACACACAAGGTAAGTCGATATTTCGAACCAGTGACTTCACATAACAGAGTGCCTTAATAGTACACTCCATCATAGAGGTCCCTACACCTCGAGGGCTTACATTTGAAGCACATGGGGGTGGAATTTGATCCACGTATATGTGCACAAGTCCTGAATGATATCATTCAATATAATATCTCTGGGTGCAACCACACATTCGACCACTACCTCAAGGTGTCCCCACGGCTCAAGGTTAAGCGGCCCTTATTCGAATTGAACCTTTCCCAATGGTGAAAAAATCCTCGCTTTCCACCATTGGATCCAACTTCTTTGGGCATGAATAGTATAGTTCTTGTTTTTCTCTTCTGAAATATTTGCTTTTGGATGGAAAATGTGAGATTATGGATGGTAATGTAACGTTAGACTTATTTGTTTTTTTTGTTTATGTTCATGCTTATGTGTTTCTACTTTCTTGAATAGCTTTACGTACCAGAAATTAGTCACTAACATAAACACGTTTACTAGTTAAAATATGCTCCTAGCTAAGATATGTTAGATAAGACTGCATTCTACATATAGATTATAAGTATTCAATATTTTGCATTTCACAATCTATTCCACATCCAATAGTAATAGTTGTTGGGCCAGAATTTGGATGGGTTCCCCATTCCAAACAATGTAAAGTCTAATTGGGAATTTGCATCGTGGACAACCCCTTGTTGTTGAGCATGGCACTTTACCCTCAACAATACATGATAGTCTAATAAAACATTTATGAACATGGATAGAGGACTTCTAAAACATTTTATAGAAATTAGTGTGGTAGTCTTAGTTTCCATTATAGAATAAACATGTTAGGTGCTAGTGTATAAGTTCGATGAGTTCAAATGAATTTTAACAAAGAAATAGACTTCAAAGAGTGAATGAAACTTCATGTTGTGAACTTAATTGACATGTTTTATTAAATCAATGGTTTAACTCTATGTTACCACTCGAAGTCTCACCCAATGTGTAAAAATCCCCACCTCAAGGTGAAAACCCAAGGGCAACTTGGAGAGGTTATCCATTGTCACCACAATAACTTTCTCCCACTCTTTAGGTTGACTCTTCTCCAACTCAAGTGGGGCTTCTCTAACTTAGGATTACTAAAGTTTATTACTAATAGGCTCATGGTGATTAAGAAGAGTTAGCTTTAGCAAAACAAAAATAGTAAAAGTGGTTTTATAAATGGAGTGATGGGAATATTAAGACTGTAAGATAGCTAGAGAGGTAGTGGGAGGGGCCAGAGGGCCCATAGTGATAATAGTGGAGGTCATTCAATGTAAGGTGGACTAGGTCCACTATATTATTAAATAAGACCCACT
>SNQJ01S0002310.1:176437-188553 GCA_010110895.2 Picea sitchensis | reverse complement strand
TTAGATATAATAAATGTAAGAGGACTTCTTAGAAGGCTCTACTTCTAGAAGATTCCTCCTCTAGAATGTTATTAGGTGATGGTAGCACTATATAAAGGGGTTCAAGCAATGTAATGAGACATGGTGAGAAGTATTGTATTTGGAGCAGTAGCTCAATAGGAGGATGCCCTCTCGAAGAGGCAAGTGAACAGGAGAGGATCCCTTCCATAATAGGATCCATTGTATGGTTTTGCCCTACCCTAAGGGTTTGATAGTAATAAGGAAGATTTTGCATATTGTTCTTGTATATCTGTTGTGGTGATTTTGTATTCAGGTATTTGGTTCTTAACAAAGACTGATGTCAAGTCTATTGGGTAAGTGGAGTTGAGCATACACCACTAAGGGAAACAACTATGAGATTAAGAGTGAATATAACCTGAATAAAGAAACTGCAAACACACCTATCTTGTTGTGCACTAAAACAAAAATATTTTGAGAGGAATCTAAATTAGGAAAGATCTCCAAATGGATCAAAGGGTGCATCTACTACAAGATAATGCAAAGTATAACCACTAAGAAAGAATGCATACAATAGTATTTCCAACAATAGATACAAAGAACATAAAGGGGGAATCAACTACAATTATTATTCCTTTTAACTAAGGCACAATCTTCTTGATGAGGAGCAATATTACCTATATTTTATCCCTTCAACATACATTTGATATTAACATTTCCATCCTTAGTATTCAACAATAAACCCAAACAAATGTGCCACAAGAGGAGAAAACTTTAACGTTCGATTGTCTTCAAGACATTCAACAAAAGATCAAAGGGGAAAAGTTCCCAAATCCCACCATCACAAATGATGGAGGGAGTTACTTTTTAAATAGAGTTTAGCTCCACCTCCTTTTACAATATAATAACAATTGTTTTTCTAGATCCACTAATATCTCCAAGAACAATGATAAAATAATATTGGAGTCTTCTAGATCCATGTTTTTCTCGAAGGAAAACAATACAATTACAATATTCGATAACCAACTCATGAGACAAGTCAAACAATGATAAAGTAATGAAGTGGTCATGCCATGTATATCCCTGGACGTCCCCTTCAAAAATATCCACAAAACACACAAAGTTTTGTTCTATGTGCAAAGTGTCCTTTGCCATGTGCATACATTGATTTCACTTTTCCCAAATAACCAAAATGCCCAAGCAACAAAGGTGGGGTGTTCCTCAAAACGTTGGTCAAAATGCAACAAGGATTTTAATGCGACAGATTTTAACCAACATAACTCAATCAATATTTGTCGAAATTTCTATTATGACCACAATTGAAAATTCCACATGCATTTTGCATCTATTGGCACTGATCTTGCAACAATCTAGGCACTATGTCAAAAGATATATGCTTATGAGCTACGACATCCCTCCAACTCCTCCAAAAGTGGATCTCATGGATAAGTGTGCATGAAATGGCCCATTTGTTGTTATAGCAACTCCTCAAACATATGGTGACCTCAACATGTATTTCAAGGCATAGATCCATGTGCAAGATTATCGAATTAATCCAATAGATCCATAAAGCAAGGGGATGACCCCATAAAACAAGAAAAATCATGTGACCATGCCTCAATATATATGCAAATAAAGGGGAATCAGTGGAGCACTTCTCTAAGAATGGTACTTCTACTCATCAATACTCGATCCATGTGCCAAAATTATCCAATCAAGCAAAGGTGTCCACACAATGAGTACCAAACCATGCTACACCATGTTAAACATGGTTGTTGAGAGGGATAAATGTTCAATCTTCATGTAAAATAAACCCCCACGTGTTAGGGAAATCAACCTCTAGACAATTTCACGTCATCAGTATCCAACCCCTTGGGGGGTTAGAGTCATCATACATGAACAAAAGTGTAGCAATCTCTACATGAACAAGTATACCAAGACAACACCACGATGATATAGTGTGTTTCATCTATGCCAAGAATGTGATCATTCAAATTAAAGGGCATGAAGAAAACCAATAGATGAACCATGATAATCCATCAAAGAGAAAATGAGTTGTCTCCACCAAGACACCATCCAATAAAAATTCCATAGACACTGACTGCAAACTCATCCATTGTATAAAGTTTGAATACAACCTTTAAAAAATTAAACTAAAGAGTTAATATTTCAGTTTTCTATTTTATTTCCGGGTTGCTACTCTTTTCGGTATGTGTATGCTCTTTACTGTGTGCTCTATGCGATCTCGATGAATTAGAAATAGAGTGGAAAGTGTTTTATTTTCTATGTATTCTCTTTGCTTTGCACTGTATGTGAGCTTAGCGAATCAGAAACAAAGAGAAAACTTGCATTTTTCGGGTAAGCTAATCAAGATCTAACTCCATTGTTGTTGAGATTCAATTTGTTTTTTCGAAATTTCGCTTGTTTTTGTGCGAGCATGCAAAAACAAAGGTTTGTTGGGTAAGCACGCACTTTGAGGCAGAGCTCCAACAACAACACACCCATCCTCCTTCATTAAAATTGTTAAGTATTTTGCACTTGGTTGAAAGTTGTTTTATTTAATAAGAGGTCTTGAGTTCAAGTTTTTTTTTCAAGTTACATTTTGAAAATTTTCATGCAAACTTGAGTTATCTTATAATTTTATTGTAAAGTGCATTTCATTTGAAGTATCAAAGCTAATCACTATAAAATAACTTTAATATTTTATTTTTAAAATTTTTTTTGTATGCAACTTTAATTTATAAAGTAACTTCATTGTAAAAGTGAATCTCACTTATTCTATAAAAGTGGATCACTTCATAAGTAACTTATTTGTAAAAATGAGCTTACAAGTAAAGTTAGAGAATGGGGAGCATCACCACATGAACCAATTTCTATTTTCCACGTGGCTCTTTGGTTACTATTTATGTCTTTTATTTAAAATGGCATAATTTTCACATCTTAAGTCCATTTTTAGTGTTGTTTTTTGAAACAACCTATTTTTTCAAGAGTTTTCCATCCAAACAATCAATTTCATCTTTTGAATCCATATTATCTGCATATTTTAAGATGGCTTCTCCAATTGATATTTTCCTTACCAATACCAACTACTTCTCATAGAAATCTCATGTGGAGGATGTATTAAGAAGTGAAGGATTGTACCAGATTATGTTGGGAATAGAACAAGGCCCTTTGATGCAGAAAAGAAATCCAAATGGGATAATAAGAATGATAAAGCACGTGGACTAATCAGAATGTCCATCTCTCTTGATTTATGGTTTCACCTTCAAGGAATTGATGACCCAAAAAAAGCTTGGGAAAAGCTTGAAGTTGTGTTTGGTAAACACAATGTCATTTGAGCCCACCAGATTGGAAATCAATTAATAATTGTAAGTCTCGATGGTTTTCCTTGCATTGAAAATTATTTATCTAAGTTCAAAACACTTAGACTTTTATTTAAAGATGGTAAAATAGATCTGAAGAAATACCATTGCATATATGTTATTCTTACTAGCTTGGTAGTGTGTATTATATCCTTATATCTACGTTTTATGCCACCAAAGGATCTCTAGGGAGTGCCTACCAAACTTCCACTCTTGAGTTTTTTTGTGATTCTCTTATCAGAAAGCAAGATAATCTTTTGCAAATTGGAGTGATTAGCATTGCAGGTACATCTAACAAAACCTTAGAGACCAAGCAGAAAGATAAATCCCAACATCCCAAGAAGCAAAATCCTCTCAACAATAAGAAAAACAAGGACCCCAAACCCTCTCATCCAACTTCTACTCCTAATGGTGACAAAGGAAAAAAAAATGTAAAAGTAAGAAGATGGATAGGCATTGCAATTTTTGTGGGTGAAATGGTCATGTGGAGTCTAAATGTTTTAAAAATATGGAAGCCTTAGAAGCAATGATGAAGAGGCGCAACATCAATATTGATTCTTCTTCGTCTACCTCTACTTCTCATGGACATGCACTTTCTACTTCTGGTTTCTCCTTCAATGCAACTTTTACTTCTTCTTTTGATTTGTAGCTTATTGATTTTGGAGCATCTTATCACATGACTAAGGATAAAGCCATTTTTTCTACTCTTAATGAATGTAACACCAAACAAATATTTGTTCGTGATGATAGATCTCTTAGTGTTGTAGTCTCTGGAATAGTTCAGGTAGATAATGGTCATTTCAATGATGTATTATGTGTTCCAAGTCTTTCATGCAACCTTCTATCAATGTATCAGATAACTCACTCAAATGAAGGTAAAACCATAGAGTTTTCACCTCACCAAGTTTTAATCAAGGATTTAAAAGATCCTAAGCATGTCCTAGCAACTAGAATTGTTGTTCATATTACCAGGTTGTACAAATTTGACAATTTTGGGCCATCAAATTTTCTATCATTTTTCGTTGCTCATAGCTATCACTTGAGAAAACTTTGGCATGAGCGGTTTCGTCATCTAAACTATCACTCATTGCAACAACTATATAATCAAAATATGGTGATTAGTCTTCCTCTCGTTTCTTGCAAAGATGTGTTTGTGTCAATTGTGTTCTCTACAAACATCATTGGGACAATTTTGAGAAGCCTCTTGGTATGCCTTGGCCCATTTGCAACTTGTTCACAGTGATTTGTGTGGTCCGATTTATTCTCCTTATTTCTATGGGTGCAATTATTTCTTAGCTTTCATTGATGACTTCTCCAGATGCACTTGGGTTTACTTCTTAAAACTGAAGAGTGAAAATTTTGACATGTTTTTGGCCTACAAGGTCCTTGTAGAAAAACAATCTAGACATCAACTTCAAAGGTTAAGAACAAATAATGGAGGAAAATATGTGAACAACAAATTTACAAGTTATTGCACTGCAAAGGGCAGTCAAATGTAACATACTATTCCATACACACCACAACAAAATGGTGTTGCTGAAAGAAAGAATCACACATTAGAGGAAATGGCCAATTATATGATCCAATCTAAATGATTAAGTCTTTAGTATTGGGTGGAAGCCATCAACTGTGAAAATTACATAGTAAATCGCACTCCTACAAAGGCTCTAAAAAATATAACATTAGAATAAGCATGGACTAAAATTAACCCAAATGTAAGCCACTTGCGTGTATTTGGTATTATAACATGGGCTCACATTCCATATGAGAAAATGAAAGTGTTATAGCCTAAAAGTTAGAAGTGCATTTTTTTAGGATATTCTAAATATGTCAAAGGTTACCGACTTCTTCAAACTCATTCCAATTAAATAATTATTATAAGAGATGTTAAATTTGATGGAAATATCTTGGCCTGCGAGCCTAGTTTGGCGTTTGTACCATCTTCGACTTATGAGCCATCTTTGACATTTGTGCCATATTTTGTTCATATTATGGTTTCTTCTTCAAATGATGATAGTGAGGACGAAAATCCACCTCCACGTGTTGACCTTCCTCTAGATGAGTCCATTGAACATGAACCTACACTAGTACCACCGCTTCTTAGATGAGCAAATTCAACTCAAGAAGAAAATGGTGATCTTGTCGATGATCCTTCAGATTAGTGTCAGACACGTTCATAGTTCCAACGAGCCTCTTTTATATTTGCTCAAGTTTCAGAGACTCATGATCTAGACACATTTGCAAAAGATTCATGCCATCTAGATTGGGACACGACAATGAATGAGGAGTATTGATATTTAAAGGTGAACAATACTTGGGATCATGTACCTCTTCCGAAAGGAAGAAAACTTGTCAAATGTAAATGGGTTTATAGAACTAAGAATGCATTAGATGGAAGTGTTGAAAGACACCAGGCTCAATTAGTTTTCAAAGGATCCTATTAAGTTGAAGGCATTGACTACAATGAAACATTTTCCTTCGTAGCCAAAATGAATTATATCTTCCTTGTTCTATCCCTTTTCGTCTCGCATAAATGGGAGGTCCATCAGATGTATGTTAAATCCACCTTTTTGCATGGAGATTTGCAAGAATAAATCTACTTGGAACAACCTCCTAGCTATATCCAGAATGACTCTAGCTTTGTATGTTTCCTTAAGAAATATATCTATGGTATTAAGAAATCTCCTCGAGCTTGGTATGATAAAATGGACAACTTTCTTCTTGACATCAGATTTTCTAGCTGTCATTCTAACCCTAATGTCTATACCAAAAAAGTACGAATCCATCTCATAATCATTGTTCTTTATGTTGATAACCTTATCCTCACTGGTAGTGACCCTAAACTTTTAACCCATGTGAAATCCATCTTTAAAAAGATGAAATGACAAACTTAGGCTATTTGCATTATTTCCTTGGCCTCCAAGTTTTGCAAACTAAGGAGGGTATTTTTTTTTCCCGATCTAAGTATGCTTGTGACCTTCTTCACTGCTTTCATATGGAAGATTCTAAGCCAACCTCCTCTCCCTTCTAGTCTGGAGTTAAACTTGATGCCACTTGTACTTCTCTCGAAGTTGATGCCACTTTGTATCGTCAGTTAGATGGTAGCCTCTTATATTTGACTCATGCCCATCCTGATATTTCCTTTGATATTGGTCTTGTTTCCTGGTATATGCAAACACCCCATGAGAGCCATTGGAAAGAAACAGAAATGATACTTATGTATGTTTGGGGTACAATTCAATTTGGGATACATTACTGTTCAGGGGAGACTCCTTTGTTGGTTGGTTTCACTAATTCAGATTATGCCGACGACTTTGATGATTGAAAGTTTACTATAGGTATGTTTTTAGCCTTAGTTCTAGACCTGTCACTTGGGCTTGTAAGAAACAACATGCTATTTCTCTTTCTTCAGCAAAAGCATAGTATCGAGCAATGGTTAATGCAAGTCAAGAAGCCTTATGGCTTATACAGATCCTTCCAGAGTTTGGATTCCAACAGCATCATTCGACCACCCTCTTATGCGACAATCAAAGTGCCATCAAGCTCTCCAAAGATCCAATTCAACATCAGTGTAGAAAACACATCGATCTATGCATGTACTTCATCAAAAAACTCATTTGTGATCGAGTTATCGAAGTGCTCTTTTTCCCTACAGAAGATCAATTTGTAAACATTTTCACAAAGTCTCTTACATAAGTGAAGTTTACCAAACTTTGATCTATGTTAGGAGTTCAAAAACTTGTCATTAGGGGGGGATAAGCTCTAATGCCTCCTTCCTTATCCTATTGTGTCACCTTTGTAAATCCTTCAATCTTATCCCAACTTGTTCTTAAGTGGAGATGTTGGGATATTTAAACACTTAGGAGTTAGTTAAAATCAAATTGGTTTAATGTGCCTTTAGGTAAAAGTGTGTTTCTTTACCATGCATTTGTAGTTATGTAATCCGATGGTCACGATATGTTCTATACATTGAGGGATCCGACAGATCATATTTTCATTGATCTTAATGGTTACATTGATCCATGGCTTAGCACCCATTTCATCCATGCTCTCTATTTAAAGAGCATGAAAGGTCATTTGTTAATGATCGGTTGTGAGAAACTCTCTTGTAAAACACTTTTCTTTTGTATTAATACATTGTCTCAAGTGGTCACGTTGGTCGGGCTCATGGACTATTTCTCTCTTTGAAGGTTTTAACCATATAAGAACATCGATGTGTTGATCTTTATTCTAGTTGTGTGAGTGGTTACTTAAGATGTCTGTCCTATGTGGGAATACCATGTTTTATCGAACATAAAACTTTATTGATGTATATGCATACGTTGAAGAAAAATCCTTAGTGTTTGTACAACTTAAAGAAACAAAGTAAAAGAGAAAACATTGCCCACTATCATACAAGACTCAAAGACTTAATGGAGCAACTAGGGTATGAAGTATTAGAAGCACAAAAGATAGACTAGTCCATTATAGAACTATTAGATACCATCAAAGCACATGTAAGAACAAATAATACAAAATTCTAGAAATATGTAGTACATGCAAGGATCTAGATGGCAGGACAACTACTTAGACAAAAGAAAAGGAAAAAAAGAGGAAAATGACTAGAGGATAAAGTAGAAGTTCAATTCAAGAAAATAAAATAAGCAAGAAGGCACAAACCAAAAGCAAAACAATATAGGAGAAACATAATTGAGAAGAAGAGGAGAAGCCAAGGAAATTGAACAAATTCATTTTTTCTCATAACTCTTAAAAGCTAGTCACCAACTTAACAAGAACTCTACAAAGTTCTCATTTTTTGGGGCGTCACAATTTTTACCCCGTTTTTAAAAATGGTGCTACCGGTAGCACGTCGCCTCCCTTTTTAGGTGGTTTTTTGATATTTTAAATTTTTCGATCCATAATGTTTCCACACAATTTTTTTAAATGCTTATTTTCATCTATTTTCAAACTTTTCTAAAAAAAAATTCAATCGTGTTTTTAATCATTTTCCCAATGCTTCTTTCAATCTTAAAAATATTTTTTTCCATTTGTTTTTTTTTAAATTAATATTTTTCGTATAATTGTCTCCTTAATTAATTTATGGTTCCATACTTTTAAAATATAGTGGAAAACATCATTTTTAACACATTTTTTACCTTTACTTCAATACATAGAAAACAATTGTAGTTAACTAACACTATTTTTKAATATTTAACAAAAACATATACATTTTACAACCATATATAATAATAATAAAAAACCTATACATTTTGGTACCTATTCGTTGAAAATAATATGTCAAATAAAGCATTTTTATGGACATAATTGAACAAAAAAAATGAAAATTTTATAATAAAAAAATCAACATTTTTTTACCATGGTTTTATACATTTGAAGTAAAAAAAATGACAACATTTAATAAAATATAGTGATTCACTTACAAATAAAAGTAAAAAGAAAACAATAAAAAAGATTCATCATAAAACAACAATAGCTACATATTCATTATTATTTTAAACTCTGAAAGTCAAAACATTACAGTTATAGCTCATCAAAAATTTGCAAAATTGAGCATCGTCTTCAAGGGCATCTTAAAACTAATCAACAATATCGTGTATCTCAAATTCATCATTCTCAACAGACACATTATCATCTTTTTCGACATCATTTTTTGCTTCCATTGTGTCATTTTTCTCTTCCATTGGGTCTTTGGAATCTGCAAGTTCTCCAAAGTGATCCTTTCCAATCAATCCTCCTAATGGTACTTGAGGTTCCTTTGACATTTTTGCCACCTTTGATTCACTAAAATATCATTTCCTCAAGCGAACTTATTGCATTTCATCTGGAAGAATTGGAATAACATTAATTCTTTGTTGAATAAAACTGCATTGTATTGGGTCACTTTCAATGGCTATGCAATTTCTTCATTTCTGTATGCAACACACTAATGTTGTACATAATCACCAAATACAAAATAAATAATGAATTTAAATACTGTAAAAATACATAAATTAAAAATAATATACGATTGAATTATGATTTCGTAAATGTTAGATCATAATTCTTACCTGAACCTGAGAATAAATCCAAAACCCAATCTCCTTCATTTGAAAATGTATATATAATATAATTAATTAATGTTTGTGGGTTTTGATAAATGTTAACCATCTCTCCTTCCAAATAATTTTCCTCATATGTTAGTTTTCTAACCACAACATTGTAAACCGATAAACTACTAGGCTTCCCTCCATCCTTTACATTGACAATAATAGAATTATAAGCATCATATTTTATCCAGGTTGGAAGATGTATATTCTCAAAATCACGTTTAAATGGTTCTCTTTTGGAACTCTAAATATTAGGCTTGTGTCTCTAACATAAATAAGTGCAAATTCAATTAACTTGTGAATTAATAAAATTGATTTATAATCTTAATTGCTAAACATACACTTTTAATATCTTACCAAATAAATTGCATCATTGTCTTTTATTTCCCCTTCAAGTTTGATTGCACCAATCTTCGTTGTGTGTCAGAATGAAAAACCATAAATCTCCAAAACGACGATGTTGTGACTTCCATAAATCCCATAACCACTTTATTGAAAGCTTGGTAAGAATAAGGCTCAGTATCATATCCAATGTTTTGGATATTATAACCATGAGGGATATCTGCAATAACCAGGGAATATTATTTTTAGGAACAATATTTGCAATTTGTTCGCAATCACCTAATATCACTTTATATTGAACAGTGTCGAACCCATTCCAAATGTATTGATCAAGGGTGTCATCAAGTTCAACAGTTTGAACATGTCTCCTTCTTTCTCTTTCAAACTTAGCTTTTTGAATAAAAAATTTGAAGGTTTCAGGTCCTCCATCTCCATTCTTCTTTGGCATCTTTAATGAAACAAACAAACATATAGTTATATATCTATAACTATTAAGATACAAATAAATTAACCTATAAACAAATAATATGAATGTAATAAATCAACATATATTTTTTAATGCAACAAAAAATTGTCTCAATACTGTTGTACAGCTTGAATATGGATAGTTGAGTTTAACATCATCCCAACTTTCTTCATTCAACATCTTAACCATTTCATCTTGTATTCTCATATACACCTTGTGACTAAATAAATAATAATAATAATGATATAATGATATATATAATAAAATACTTAGAACATTGATATGTTAAACTACAAAAATTAATTTTTTTGTCCTAACATAAATAAAAATAACTCAACAAACTTACTTTTTAAATTCATCACACATTTCTTCCATTGACAATTCACCCGACCTTACACGAGATAATATAACTATGATAACTTTATCATCCTTCACTCCTTGTATTGTTCTCCAAGGTGTTATAGTCATATCTTCTGACATTTTTTTTATTTCAGGACATGTCTTACTTGTGCTACATATTAATGGTTTAGTCTTCTTAACTCTCGGATTTTTTACACTAATATTTCCCCATAGGTTGAAGATATCATCTATTGAATCCCATACCTGTCTAGTTCTAAATCACAATTGAAAATAGCTATCCACAACTCTAAATACATCACTTCCTTTGCGAATTTTTTCTTTTTCATTTTCATCATCAATTGGAATCATATTTCCATATAACATTGCTTCTGAAACTTGGCATCAACATTTGATCTCTCCCCGTGACATTTCAGAAAACTCATTATGGATAAATCTCACCCTTTGAATGAAATTCGTGGACATTATGTACTCATTATCTATGTTATGATCCCATGTCAATAATTTTTCTTCTGAATCTATTAAACCAACATAAATTATGCATTTCACTGTCTCAAAAAGAGGATTATTGGGATATTCTTGCATCAATTCTCTTCTAGCCTTTGCAGAATGATTTCCTCCAATCACATAATATTTGTAGTCAAAAAAATTTGATCTATCAAATTCTTCCCTCCTAGGAACTTCCATTGGGTCAACAAGAACTAGGTAGTCAACCACATGTGCATATGGATTGTACCTAATCAATGCTTTCAAATTGTGAATAGGCAAGTGATGCGGTTTTCTAATTTGGTATTTTTCTTTCCCTTCTGTGGGTTTATAAAGTTGTTTCACATTCAACTGAAATGTATAACCATCATCAACTAAGTTCAACATCCTCATTCTATTTTGAATGGCATTTTGTGTTGTTTTCATAACACCATCCTCTAGATCAGCACCTAATGTTATTATTTCTCTGCTACCTTTAGGACTTTCATTATAATATTCAGAGCTAACGATGGCTTCTTCATCATCAACAACATTTGTTTTATTCCTCTTATGATTTAAATGGGTTTCATCTAAATCAATGATTTATTCATAAACAATAGGAATGGAATCATCATCGGTCATCGCTCTTTTGTGTTTATCTTGTTTATTATTGTTGTAAGAAGGAGTGATAACCTCATTGGGACTAATCTCAACAAAATATTCATTTGGAGTTTCCTCATTTTCAAATGTAACCTTTTTAGGATTTCTAGAATGAGGACGTTTCTTTCTTATTTCATGTTCTTCTTTGTCTACTCTTGCAGCTTCAACCTCTGTTGCTTTTTGTTTCATTTTCCTTCCCTCTTATGTCTTTTCAATATGAAAAGCATCGATGACATCCATGATATTATTCTTTGTAGAGTAAATCCCCACTAACATATGTGAAAGTCGTTCAACAAAATCCTACAAAAATAAAATATAACATTTCCGTGTTAAATAAAATTAAAAAATTAAAATGATACTAAAAATAATAAAGGATACAAA
>SNQJ01S0002310.1:154437-168451 GCA_010110895.2 Picea sitchensis | reverse complement strand
AGGATCATCCTCATAGCCTACATAAGAGACAACTCTATCTTGTATACATTTGTTGTAGTATCCCTCACAACAGCTATGAAAAATCAACTCAGAGGGATAAAGCTCCTGACAATAGGCAGTGAAGGCTGCATGGAATTCACTGAGTGAAGAAATGCTAGCAGGGGGTAAAGAATGAAACCATTTACGAGCATCCCCTGCTAACGAGAACATGAACATTTTCAGTAATACATCCTCATGATGTATCTCCCACTGATGCATGAGTTCATGAAACTCACTGAGGTGATGAGTAGGGTTGTCCTCTTCACATTTTCCAAATATGGGCAAATAATCGCCCCATTCAGTGAGAGAGGGGACAACATTAGGAAAACCAGGAATAGCAGAAAAATTAAAAGGAGCAAACCTGGGAGCAAGGATTTTCTCCATATCGAACCAGTGGAGTCGCCAATTGATCCTTGAATCATGGAGTCGCCAGGTGAAAGATGCGCAGATTTGAATGTGTCTGGTCCTTGTTCACCATCAAAGGCTAGATCCTAACGTTGTTGTTACCCCATGAAGCTTCTCAGGCTGAGAAAACAGCTGTTGAAACCTTCTCGAGAAAGCTCCTTAGGGCCAGCTTTTAGGTGTGCTAACAATAACCACAGCTGAAACAGTGATGTGGAAACCTTGGATTCACCCCAGTGGAGTCGCCAGGTGCATAGTAGCAATCTTTAAGGGCTTTGATGCCTGATGCACCTTCATAATCAGAGGCTCAATGTCGTTCTACCTAGAGAAAATCTTCAATTTCGTCCCTAGCAACGGCGCCAGAAATGTTAGCGTCAGAAGTCACTCCTGGATTGCTTGCAGGAGCAGAGCCCAACGCCCATCATTTTTTATGTCACGATAGTTTTAATGGGTGATCAAATGGGTAGAGACTCAGGAAGATATCACTCTAACTTGGGAAATGAGTTTGGTATGTAAGGAACAAAGGAGGTCTTGATCTAACTTCAGTCAGTGAGTTGATTAAAAGATGAGCGGGTGGAAGACTTGGTAAGAAGAGTGAGCAAACTACCTCAGGCAATAGGATTTTCAGCAATTTGAAGAAGAAAGACTCTGAATGCAAGATCCTCTTGGTTCAGGGTCTCAAGAAACTGAAAGGGGGACTCGACTGGATTCTCCAATTCCAAGTCGCTCAACGCTAAGAAAATCACAAGGGCCGATTAGAAACAATGCAATTGTTACAATGATCCAATCTACATCATCCTATAACAGTTACAACTTGACTGGATTCTCCAATTCCGAGCCATTCTAATACAGTGTAAACAAAGATGTGAAAGAAACTGACATTCATAAGGCAAGAATTCTCAAGAGTCCATGCATAACCAGAGTAATAGTGCTTCATTAAAGTTTTACAACCGGGAGCCTTGCTCAACCATTAATGCTTACAAAAATGGCGAAAATGCCTACATATACTCAAAACAACAACAGCAGCAAAAACAAGACGTTGCATTAAAAACATTACGTCTGCATGTCTTTTGACAGTCTGCATGTCTTCTGACAGTCTGCGCATGCAGAATCTGGCCAATCGTGCACCCAAGACAGACGCTATCAGATTTTGGACTGTCCTGTTGAAGATGAATCGGCCAGCTTTAGTCCTTTGCTAGACTTTCTTTTTATGGCAGAGATGATGCCCAACCACCAGCAACAACCACAATAACTACTTTATTGGGACTAGGGACAGCCTCGGTCAACCCTACCTTCTGGGACGTGGAGGTCTCCTAATGGCGCCACCTAGATCAGTTGAACGGTCTCTCTTTGGATGTTTCTTCGCTGGACTACTATGAGCGACCCCTATGGCAGATGTGAAAAAGGGTATGATGGGAGTGATGACGTCAACATGGTGGAGGAGATGGAGAGGAAACGGGAGCGGTGACATAAGCTGAGGAATGCCACGCGATCTGAAAAGGAAAGAGGAGGAAGGTGTGTGGAGTGCGGGGGTACAAGTGGACACGGAGTAAAAGGAATGATCATACAGGTGGAGGTGACTGGGAGTGAGAGGGACACATGGCAGAAGACGAGAGGGCGATGAGCTGAGTAGGGACATGTGGATGGAAAGAGGGAATTTGGACAGATGACGGGGGAAGAGGGTGGCGGTAGGTGGAGAACAGGTGGCAACGGAAAGGACAACTCATACAGTGACACGACAGGAAGGGGGGCCCGCTAGAGTGAAATTCCATTCCGTACCCCCCCCCTCCATTAAAGGTAGAATCAATGGGGGGGTCCAGAATTCAATACAGACCATTGATCTAAGCGTCGAGACTTGGGTCGTCCAGATGCGCTCATACATTATCTCCAATTCCGGACCCCCCCCTTCTTGTTAAAGCCAGAATGACGGAGGGGGTGCGGAATTGGACTTCATCCGTGAATTTGAGTTCCTGGATCACGACCGTCCAGATCTGCTCCCTCTTTAAATTAAATGTGCTTGAGCCTCGCTGATGGATGAACGACTGAGATGACCTCGGCGCTTTCATCATGAAAATCCTGAAGGGCCCCACTCGTGGCTCATCTATTGCATCGTGTGTCCTTCATATGGATGGTCAAGATGGTATTTGATGTTAGGAAAGGGTTGCCTCCATTACCAGGCTCGCTTGACGTGACCGGGGGCTAGGACCATAGGCTTAGCTTCAAAGGTGCTTATCGGCATTTCAGGGTTCGAGGTTTCGAGATGTGAGATGACGAGGGACTTTTACCCCTCGAACTCCCGAATGTTGATATGCCGACTTGACTAGATCTTGCGCCATGCATCACTGGATCAGACAACCCAGATTTAGTCTTGAAATATAGGCGCTTTCTCTGACGCTATATATCGGGTAACTTGGTAGCCCCGAAATCCCGATGACCGTTGATCTGCTTCGTCGCTTGATCCTTGCCGTTGAAATTAGACTGCTCGCTCGCTTGATTTAAGCCCAAAATGGACTTCTTCTGTGAGCTGCGCTCGGCGCTTATGGCTGCGGCCTTTGAATAAAACTCATCTGACCGGTTTTCAAAACCCCACTTCTATGTGTTTACACCAGAGGCCTAAAATCGGAGAGGAAAACACCCCTATACAATAAATGTTGCTAACAGGCACTAAGGTGTTGTATGTGGCATTGAGAGCTGGCATAACCCATTTCTTTTGTCTATATTCCTCAACCATCTCCAACACTTCGTGCTTAAGCAAATCCCAATAGTGGTGGAAGAAATCGATGGTGAATCCATTTGGCCCGGGAGCCTTACCTTCCTCCATTTGATTAACCGCCAACTCAATCTCCTACATTGTTATGGGATGCATAAGTGTAGCATTGTGCTCATCGGTGAGAATTATAGGTACATGCTTGGTTACCTTCTCTATGGCCTGGGTCTTGACGAGAGTCGGTTCTGTGAGTAGATCCTGATAAAATGAACCAGCTCCTGCTTGATCTGGTCATGCTCTTCCAGAATAACTCATTCTTTCGTTTTGAGGTTATAAATGTGATTGTGCATTTTGTCTTGCACCGTGGACCAATGGAAGAAGATTTTGTTTCTTTCCCCTTCTTTCAGCCATGCGATTTAGGATTTCTGCCTCCATAGTATCTCTTCCTGCTCGCATCACTTTTCAAGTTGGTTCTTAATCTCTTCCTCTTTACAGCATCTTTCCTTCGTCTGACCATTTTCCATAATTGGTTGTTGCATTTGCTCCAACTCTTTCTCTAGATCTCTTTTTTCCTTGAAGATATTCCCAAAAGTAGAATGATTCCAGTTTCTAATCTTAACCCTGAGAAGTTTGAGTTTCTGTTGCATGACGACCATTTTTAAATGCCCTTCCACCTGCATGGTCTGCCACCAAGATCGAATAATGTCCATAAGTTTGGGTGGGTGATCTAAAACTTTTCAAAGCGGAAAGGTTTTTGCATGTTGGTTCCTATTCTTTGCCAAGATAAAGAGATAGACTAGTGGTCGGAGCCTGTTGTAGGAAGAACAGAGGCAATGAGAATGCCCCTTGTCTCGAAAACTTTCTACGAGACTAAGAACCAATCAAGATGTGAAGCAATTTTCTTGTCCCCTACTATTCTGTTGTTCCATGTATATAATCCTTCTGAAGTTTCTAGATCCACAAGGCTGCAGTTGTCTATAAACTCCTTGAATCTATGATCCTCATTGGTTAGGGATCTATGTCCACCTTTCTTATCTTTAAGAGAAGTTATCATATTGAAGTCACCCCCAAGAATGAGAAGGGAATCCATGTGTTGGTTTACAAACCATTCCAAATAGTCTAAAATTTGAAGCTTGAGAACAGAGGATTGAAACCCRTAGACATTTAGAAGGAGTCCATGAATCCCTGTCCTCGGAATATGAAAGGAAGTTGAAAGAGAGTTTGTTGTAGTTACAAAATTTCCTAGTGCAACAACTAAGGGGTTCCAAACTATGGATATTCCCCCTGAGGCCCATATGGCGTCTAACGCCACCCTTGACTACCTTACCATATTCTTGTCATAAGAGTTTGTAGAGTTGTACTCGAGCACATTGTTTCTTGTAGGAACATGACCGTCATATTATCTTGAAGGATTTTTTCTTTTAGCATTATATGCTTTGTTGGCCCATTAAGGCTTCTTACATTCCAAGAGATGAGCTTCATTGAGAACCAGGTGATAAAGAAGGGAAGAATTTTGTTAATTGGGCATATTGTCATCACTCAAGTAATTAGGTACCAAGTATATTGATTCTTTGTAGATCTATTTTGCATCCTCGCTTTTTATTGTCCCATTGAGATTTTTGTTTTTCTTTCTAGGGAGTGTTTTGAACACCTAACTTGTTTTGAGCTTTTTCTTTGGCTAGGGCCTCTTTTAGAAACTGGATTTGTCTTAGCGGAATGGAGTTGTAGGATTTTCTAGTGCATGCATCCTCCAACACCAGAAGATCTAGGTCTCTAAGATCCAACTTGCTCATTTCTCCATCCATGACTATTTCAAGGTCTGGATTAGCAAGCTGATTTAAATGACTGGGTTCTAGATCGTTAGGGGTTCCTTTTGTGATCTTTTGGCTGGGCTACAAAGCTATGGGATTGTGGGTGCCTTTCTCTAGGGATTTTCCTATCTGTTACTCTAGGTAAGGTTTTTTGGCTTCTGGGCTCTCGCTATCTTTGTCTAAATCAAGAGCCTCTGACTGTCCATCCAGTGTAGCAAAACTATTKCTAGTAGTGGGGGAATCCCCTTTTTTTCTCTTTTGAGCGAGGCTTACAGTTTTGTCTTTGCTTCTTACCATACTTTTGAAATCCTTCCTTGTCCATCTCCTCAGCTTCTTGAGTATTAGTTTTAGGTTTGTTTTGCGGGCAATATTTATATAGGTGGCCATGTTCATGGCATTTCTAGGATCGGAAGGGAACAAGCTCGTAGTCCAATGATTGTATTCATTCATAATCATCATGCATGAGGCTGATGGACTCAAGAAGGGTTTTTTCAATGCGCATGTAGACGCATATTCTCACATAGGAAGTATATTTATTGTGCTTTGTTTGTTCTACAGATTTGAAAAAACTGTCGAGAGAATTTCCTATGTCTCGAAGCATTTCCTCCTCCCAATACTCTTGCGGCAGGGAGTAAATGTGAATCCAAACAGGGGCCCAAGCAAAGTCTTCTTTGTCTGGACTAAAGCGCTATGTCTAGTTGCGGAGATAGAATCCCACATAATTGAAAAAGTAGGGTCCCCCATCTTCGACTTTGGTTTTGTCTTCAAGCTTGTGGAAGAAGATGGTGAAAAAACCTTTGGAGCCAAGTTGTAAGTCAAAGTGGGCCTTTGGTTTCCACTTGGTTGTGATCCACCCTTGGAGGGCATGTTCTTTGGGCCAGATACCAATGAATTTTCCAATGAGCGCATGATCCTTCAGATGTTGAGATCGAGCATTTATACGTTATGCAGGTAGATCAATGGAGGGTCTTTCCACTAATTTCTGGATGCACGTGTCGGTACTCTGAAAATTGATTTTGGGCTTATCAATTCCAGGCTCTTTCTGCACGTTCCACATCTCATCATTGTCCGAGAGGAGAATCTCTACATATCCAATTTGCAGAATAACAGTAGGAATGGTGTTAGTTTGGGTCATATCCTTTCTAGATGGCAATTGGGAGGGGCCTTCTACCCCTCCCTGTTGGGAGGCCATGCGATTGGCCAAGAGCTATCCACAAAGAAGGCAACGTCAAGGGTCTAATACACAACTCAAAAACTTTGTTGCAGCAACTAGCCAGAAGAAACCCTAGTCAAACTTGATCAGTCTAGAGGAACACAAATTTAACAAAAATTGATATGTTCCTCTTGCTTGTCTTTAACAAACCAAGAATATTACAATTTGTTTTCACCTTCCCCAAGTTTCCACACTCTAACATTCTTCATTTCCCTTGACAACTCAGGTGTTGTGCTATCAATTTGTTGCCTAGCATTCATGGAGGTCCAATTGCAATTTTGAATGCCATTATTGTAGGTCATGATCTAGATACATTCATAGATAATCTCTTTCCTGTCATTTTTCCTAACGAAAAAAAATAAAAATTAGGCCTTTTACATTATAATAAATTAAAATAACAACATTCACTATAACAACTAGGTTAAAAAATATATATATATATATATCCATGGAGTTACTAGGGCGATGTTGAGACCAAGCCTTGGCTTACAGGGGTTAAGGCGATGTCGAGCATTACCCCAGCCAACCCCCACGGCCAATGCCTAGGTGTGCCCAAGGCTTGGCCATGAGGGATACCCCCTGTTGCCAAGTCACAGTCCAGATTTGGACCATGACTTGGTCATAGGGGGGCAGCCCCCGCGACCAAGCCCTGGGCACGACCAAGGCTTGGCCGCGGGGGGGATAGGGCGATGTCGGGCATCACCCCGAGCGCTCTCGTAGGAAAAATCATGATATTGTGTGGGAGATGAATTCGGCCCAGTAGCCACTATGGGCCAAAACTATAAAATTTTCAATAAAAAACAATAAAAAATGTTTAAAAAAAAAAATTATACCTAAATTTGCCTTTTTTCTTCTTCTTTTTTTTCGAAAAATCCTAAGAATTTTGTTAAAATTTCTTTGAAAATGGTCTCAATTTTTTTTTAAAGTTCTAATTTTAAAGAAAAAATTAGAAAACATCTAAAAAAATTAGGGTTTTTTATAATTTTTGCATGAAAAAATCTCATGTGATTCAAAGGTGATCTTTTAAATATTTTTTTGGTAAATGAAAAGAATTTAAAAAATAACTAACATCTGAAATGTTAGATTCTCCTTGAATGTCTTCTCGATGTTTCTCCCTTGCATATTTCTCCAAATTATTTAACGAATGTTGCCCAATATTTCATGCAATGTAAAAAGACAAAACAAGATTGTGTATATATAACATAGATGATATAAATTACTATTAAGTATAACGAATGTGGAATAAATTAAAAAGAAGAAGATTCTCTACATATATACCTAAAATTATATGGATCGTCGCCAAGTTTAATGAATGTGGGATAAATAAACAAACATGAAAAATATTGTAATAAACAAGTAAATAACGAAATAAAATAGTTTAAGTTCTTTTTAATTTTGAAGGGAAAATAATAAAGGGAAAAAATTTGGGGGAGGGATTGTTTGGAGGGAAAAGTTCATTCTGCAAGTTATAAGATTGTCATTGAGAAGGTGAGAATTTGTATCATTCTATGCTCTTAGTGAGAAGTGATGGCTTCGTCGGATAAATAAGATTTTATTTCTGAGGCATCAACAAACTGTTCGCATACCTCTTCTTTTGGGACTAGCATATGTGATGGGAATGCTTGTAATATAAATGAGGCGTTGTATTTTTTAGCTAGTCAGAATTTTGATCATAGTGCAAGCAATGTTATTCAGCATGTTCCTGAAGAAATTCCTAAATCAAAGGACTATGAAGGCAACAATGATAAAGAGGAGGAATATGATGGTGATCACTCTATTCAACAGATTAATAGTATTGAAAATAATCAAAATGTAGGTCGAAGTGGAGACTATGATCATATTTTAAATGATTGGGATGATAATTTTCCTCCAAGTTAGGATTTTCAAGGTATCGATGAAGATTTCCAAGGCACCAATGAATATGATGAAGAATTTCCCTTAAGTGGAAATTTTAAAAGTAGTGAAGATGTTAATGGCAATGGTGGACACTCTTTCCTGAGTGGGGATTTAAAGGCAAGAAAGTTGGTGATGATGATTTTCCTCCAAGTGAATATTTTGAAGGTACTGATGAATATTTTCCTCCAAGTGAATATTTTGAAGGTACTAATGAATATTTTCCTCCAAGTGAATATTTTGAAGGTACTGATGAATATTTTCCTCCAAGTGAATATTTTGAAGGTACTGATGAATATTTTCCTCCAAGTGAGGATCTCCAAGGCACGAATGAGGATAATGAAGAATTTCCCCCAAGTGGGGTTTTTAAAAGTAGTGATCATGATTCTGGCAATGGTGGACACTCTTTCCTAAGTGGAAATTTAAAGGCAACAATGTTGGTGATGATGATTTTCCTCCAAGTGAGGATTTCAAGGTACCGATGAGGATGATGAATATTTTCTTCCAAGTGAGGATTTTCAAGGCAATAATGAGGATAATGAAGAATTTCCCTCAAGTGGGGATTTTCAAAGTAGTGAAGATGATTATGCCATTTGTGGACACTCTTTCCTGAGTGGGGAATTCAAAGGCAACAATGTTGATGATGATGATTTTCCTCCAAGTGAGGATTTTGAAGATACTGATGAATATTTTCAAGGCACTAAGCAAGATGATGAAGAATTTCCCTCAAGTGGGGATTTTGAAAGTAGTGAAGATGATTATGTCAATGGTGGACACAATGTTGATGATGATTTTCATCCAAATGAATATTTTCAAGGTATTGATGACGATGATGGAAATATTTTTCCAAGTGAGGATCTTAATGTCATTGATAGTCTTAAGGGTGATGATGATTTTCCTTCAAGTGAATATTTTCATGGAATATCCAATGAAATTGGTGAGGATGGTAATAATTTTTCTAGTGAGTTTCATATTCCTCTCACCAATGATATTATCAATGAAGATGATGATGGACCTAGTGTTATCCCCATTTTGTGGGATAACAAGGGAAATTATGTTTCGACACCCTCATGTTGCATATATGAGTGTCGAGAGACTACATGACCAACAATGTCCACTTCCACAAATGGAGACCCTTCTCACCACCACAAAGGTCAGTATTTTCAGATGGAATCCACCACACCGGTTGGATTCTCAGAGGCATTGGGCCTTGATCCATGAGATACAAGTCAGGTATTATGGTGAGTGGCATTTCAATATTTGAGGCATTTTGAGTACGTTCTATCTTAGATTGCTTTTTATTTCATGACATATGCTTGGACATTATTCCTTTTGCCCTGTTTCACCTTCGTGGTTGACATTGTTCCCTAGTAAGTGGTCTTCCTCGGAAATGGGTTTGCTACTAGGAACTCCCTTGAAGAGCCATCGTACCATTCCCAACCATGCTTACCACTTTCCATCACAAAAAAAAACCCCATTTCCTTGTCTCCTAGGATTTTAGGGTGTATTGACCAAAGAAGGGGTTGTCCCTTTTATATGGGAACAAGGGGTTGAAGGCCCAAAGGGATTGATGTTGGCAAAAATATAAAAGCCTATTTATATAGACCTTCCAAATGCTTCACCTAAGGATTCCCCAACAAAGAAATGAAGTGTTTCTCTGTAAGAAAAGGGGGACCCACGAGAATAAATGATTATGAATGCTTAGGGGGTTAGTTAGAGGATTTGAGACATCATCACGAGTAGACCTATCATGAGCATGGGTATCTAGTCGTATGAAATTACCATCATATAGTCACCAAGCCAGGTTAATGGCTCTCAGTTGCATGGCTGAGAGAAAGGGGGTCTCATCACGAACCAACCTTCTCATTTCCACAAGATACTTGTGAGTGACACTATCGTTATCTAAAACCATGCCAGAGTAGTGGCCTTCAACTCGTCCTTTAAAAAATGAAAGAAAAAAAGAATGGCAAGAGGATGGGATTGGAAAAAGTGCATTGTAAATGAAGGTGCCACACACCCTCTACAAAGGCGCCTATGAATAAGACACTACAACCCCTTGTATGTCATGAACCCCATGCCCAGTGAGTTTTGATCCATAACCACTTCATCTACTTCACATGGCTTAGAGATGCATCACTTGGGAAGCAGTCCTTGACCTAGGGGAAGATCTACCAACATGACACCTCGTCAACCCTCCCATATCCAATCTTGGCAAGTTGCATAATGTCTTTGAGCACTTATTTGTTTGGTCGGGTTATCTTTGATCCACTTGCTTATGTGGCTCATTTATTGATTTGATGTACTCACCATGATATTATGACTTGAGATCCTTGGAGGGCGTACTTACTTGTCTTTGGAGGACCTAGTTGGCGGACAATTTTGGAAGAAAAATCCTAGCTTGGGCTTCCATGGGGCTTGAATCCCATGGGTTGGATGCCAAGGGACCACATGTCGGATGACAGAGATGAAAATTTGGAGCCCTAGAAGGCACCTTGGAAGACCTCATCATGCCTTCACAATCCTAATGATTTGCTTTAGAGACCTAGAACGTCACCTTAAGGGGCTTGACGTGGTCATGAGTACACATGGCACGTTGTGAAGGAAGGAACCCTTGGATCACGGAATAGAAGTTTGGATCGGAGACACATGGCCTTGTTGATGCTTGAATCAGTTAGGACCGTTAAAACAACCTCACAGGGATACAAATCCCCCTGCATTTTTATAGAGGTGGTACTCCTCTCTATTTCAAGATATTCTTGGAATTCTAGATTTTCAAAATAATATAGGAATTTGAGAAAGTTCATCGTGATATTCAAAGAAATATAAATATAGCAGTAAAATAAAATAAAATGTTTTGTTTTTAAAGAGAGTTCTTGAGACATGACCAAGAACCTCACACATCACATATTTGAAAAAGATAAGCAAAATTTCCTCACATCCATCATAGTTAAACTAAAGATTTAAGATCACATAAAATAAAAGAAAATGGTATGCACGCATAAGAGAAATTTAATAGAGTAAACACATGTGGAGCTCAAATAAATAAAATGATAGATCGATCTCAAATATTTTATAGTCGAAACTCAGAGTTATAAA
Organism: Picea sitchensis; assembly: GCA_010110895.2. Classification (NCBI taxonomy): domain Eukaryota; kingdom Viridiplantae; phylum Streptophyta; class Pinopsida; order Pinales; family Pinaceae; genus Picea; species Picea sitchensis. The sequence continues at coordinate 157,290 of SNQJ01S0002310.1, read as the reverse complement.
ACATAGTCAAAACTGATCCCGAATTAGTTCTCTTGGGATTTTTGAGAAATATAAAGTTTGTTACAAAGCTTTGAAATTTAAATGTGTTTGTCCTTAGGACTAGGATTGGGGCTCCTCCGGACCTGTTATCTCCTCAAATAAATTGATTGAGATTTTTTCTTTTTAGGTGATAGAGTGTGGTCCAAAAAATCTATTTCTAAATTTCTTTAGGTGTGTTAGAGAGTCTATTTTCTGTAAATAAACTTGGAAAAAACATTTGATTTGGTTTTGTCAAGCAAAAGAGAGAATCTCAGGTTTCAGTGGTTTGGGCGGGCCTGAAAAGCACTCATTAAACACCGAAAGCCTTCGTTCTCAGAAGTTAAGAGGGAAAAACAAAAGCCCAGTTAACCACCAAAAGCCTTCATTCTCGGAAGTTAAGAGGGAAAAACAAAAGACCAGTTAACCACCGAAAAGGTTTCTACATGGAAAAAGAAAAGCCCGTGCTTTCGCACGTTTCGTCTGCCAGTTTGCGCAATCATCAAACGGTAACCACCAAAAATTGATGGAATTGGTAAGGTAAGATGCTATCATTACACTTTATCAGGGTTTTGATGCTCTGTAGTCCTTTCGAACCACCACTTGTCATTTCACATGAAAGCTCGACAAAACATAGAAATTTAAGAGTTGATTTTCAGTTAACTATATTATTGATGCACATCGTCTTTCATAACTTCAAGTCCCGAGAATATTTGCTCATAATGATTCCACTTAACCATGTTTTCAAATCCATTGATTTAGCAATCAAGTCCGAAGTTTTGTGCAATCCCGTGATTTCATTATCAAACCCAGTATGCAGTCAATTACCGTTTTTCCATAAGAAGATCGAGTTTTGTTGTTGGTCACCAATCCATATATGATCCAAATTCGAGAAGGCCCGAGTCTTCAGGTAGCATTATATTCTTTCAAGTCTGAGTTCAATTATATCTATTGCACTAAGTTGAGTTCTCAGCTATAATCAAGCCGACATTTGTTATTTGAATCTGTTGAAGATTTGGTTTATCAAACTCGGAGTCATCCCTACTCTGCGCCTTATAACTCGACATACACCCTCTGTGTCCTCCGAAATTTAAGTGTTTTGTCTCCCAGTTCGCAATTTTTTGGCTAAATTACAGGAACAGTCAACCAACTCATCAGATGCCAAAAGTTGGGCCAACTCTCAGGTCTGAGTTAGATAGAACGTGGTATCAAGAGGGACACCCTGAGGTGGCTGACTTTTTCAAACTAGTTGGCATGTTCTCATACTGTGAGAATCTTGAAGACTTTCACCAACAGCTCTCTGAAGCATTTGCATTATCATATGATGGGAGGACAGTTGTTATAGGCAAGGAGGAATCCATGGTAGATGAAGCAGCCATCGCTAAGATTACTGGTCTCCCTAGGACAGTGAAATGTTGGTTCAATACCATTGTACTAGCAAACATCGAGTTCAGATCATATTTACAACCTCAWCATAAGAATATCATCTGGAAGAAAGACATACCAATGTCGTTTCTTGAGCCTAAACGGCAAGCTCTGTTGAAGGCAATTCTTGTATACATTACCTGTGAAGGAAGGTATAACAGGGTTATGTCCTATCATTTCAAAYTGTTGAATCATTTCACAGGCAGATCACCCATTAATTTACCCTTCTACCTGCACAAATCTCTCACAAAAATGGYCAGACAAGTCAAGGTGAAGCTTACCAAAGTGGCCAGYAGGTTGTCAGACCAAGGGTTGATTACACTCATTGTTAAAGAGTCCTTGAAGAAGAAACAAGTGGACTGGAATTACTTCTTATTTTGGAATGAGTTCCAAACTAATTTTCAATGGGATGAAAAGGGGAAGAAGTCTGCTKCTAAGAAGTCCATCACCCCTAAGAGTAGTCGAAGAAAAAGGAAGGTTATCTCACCTCCAAGAGAGCCAACAGAATCATCTTCTGCCAAAAGAAAAAGAACCAAAAGGAAATTGCAGTTTGATAAAGAGGGTGAGCAGACCAAGGATCTTGCTGAAGGAGATAACCCTATGAACTTACCATACAGTGACTCAGATCTAGAACAGGAGTTACCAGAGACACAGGGTGATGAACAGGTTGAGCAACTTGCAAAAGATTATCCCAACTTGCCCTCACCAACTCCTCCAGATGAAAACAGTCAACCATTAGAAAAAGTTTCTTCAAGCAAACCTAAAGCATCCAAGACTCAGAAAATCAATAAACTTATGAGACAGATCTATGAGATGGAAGTTTTAGAAAGAGTCATTAAAAAGACAAATGCATATTTGACTGAAACAAATGCAGAACTTTATAACATGAACCAAAATCTCAAGGAAAAGCATGCTAAAATCAAGGACAGGAACAGGGTGCTGATAAGAGAGAATATGAAGTTGTACAGGCATCTTGGACTTCTGAGGTGAAAGATAAAAGAATCCCAACCTCCAGCTCAGGATCATTTAAGGTTAGAAACCCTGGCAGAATTGACTACTTCAATAGAGAAGAAAACAGAGCCTCCTACACAGCAAATTAAAGTTTCCAGATCTGTATGAAGAGGAGCAGCATCATCAAAGAGGCCTTGAACACTCAGCAAATCATCAAGGTAATCAATTTTTTCAATTTTGAAGTTTTGGACAAAGCTAAGTTTTCGATGGTTTAGGCGAACAAGATGACTGTTCATTAACCACCGAAAACAGAGCTTTCGGTAGTTAATACACCCAGAATTCCTCTGTGTTAACCACCGAAACCTGTCACTGGCCAAAGAAAGTTAAATTTTGCACAGATCGAGGTTTTACTAATCCAAATCATTTGAAAACACTTGTAATGGATAGATGTTGAATTATAGA
>SNQJ01S0002310.1:124132-153221 GCA_010110895.2 Picea sitchensis | reverse complement strand
AGCATGATATATAATCCAACCTTAAAAAAGTAATTATAGGATCCCCTCAGCAAAAAGAATCCTCCTCTTCTTCTTCTTTGAATTCCTCACCCACAAAGCCTATAGAGGGTGTTTTCTATACTCATACTAATCTGCCCGTTCTCGAAGATATTTTACAAGATCTTTCCTCTAGGGGTGAAGAAAGCTTAGCCTTATTGTTCGGTCAGTTTTACAAGGCCTCTTATTTTCCACCCAATTCAGAAATTTTTTCTCAAATTGAGGTAAGACAATCATTTTTATTAAACTCAGCCATCCCATCTCAGCCTTCATCTCCTGAAAATTCTTCCGCTGCATCAACCCCCAAGATTGCCATGGTTGTCCCTTTAACCAAGATGGAACAAATCTTAGCAAATAGGTAAGCTCTACTTGTTTTTCCCAATCCCTTATCTGCCATGCCAACCGAAGATTATCAGAAATATATGCCAAAGTTTACCGAAGCCGAGGATTATACTGTCGAAGAACATATAGAAGCCTTTTATGCTTATGCTGGAAATATTAATATTTCAGAAGAAGATGTGTGGACCAGAGTTTTTGTGTAGAGTTTGGATGGCCAAGCCAGGAAGTGGTTCAAATAACTACCAACAAAATTCAATGACAGGTATTGAGAAATTAGATGAGGTGTTCTTAAAACACTAGGGAGAAAGAAGAGACCTCCTATATTACATTTATGAATTTGGAAACCTAAGAAGAGAAAATGGGGAGTCGGTCTCAGACTTCATCAAAAGATTCAATAGGATGTTCGAAAAGATCCCTGTAGAGATCAAGCCAAGTGACGCATCAGCAAAGATCACATTTTCTTCTGCTTTTGATCCAGATTTTTGTTTAATCCTTAGAGAAAGAAGATCTACCACACTTGCTTTAATGCAAGATGTTGCTCTCTAAGTCGAATCAAATATTATCGCATCTCAGAAACTCAAAGGAAAAGTTGAGAGAAAGAAGTTTTCTATTGATCCCCCTTCTTCTTCTAATACCAAAATGGAAAAGATGGCAAGATGTTGGACAACTTGACATCTGAAATGTCAAAATTGAAGATTCAGAGTCAGCAGCCTGCAAGGATAAAAGAGCCAAATGCTTTTGTCCCTAGAAATCCCAATGCTTTCCCTTACAGAAGGAACAATCAATAGGTCCAGATCCTTCAGAGAGACAAGAATGCAGCTGATGATCAAAGAATCAGACCCCCCTTCCAAAATGCAATGCTAGAAGAGGAACAGGAGCTACCTCATGATGAAGTTGAAGAAGCAGATGACATAAATTGTTTTGGTGATGAAAATGATTCCTCCTTTTGACACAAGTAGATTATGAAGAAGCCCAGATGGATCAAGAGATTCATGAGGCAAGTATTGAAGAATTTTTCTATCAAATAGAYGATCAGCAAGGTTGTAATTTAAGATCTAAAAATGTTTCTCCCAAACCATTGCTTGTTGCTCCTATGAAGAAGAAAGAAATTGTTGCYAAGCAGCTTGCTGCTCCTGTAAAGCAGACCCCCATTTCTGCAAAGCAACAGCAGAAAAAATCGCAGCCCCAAGTCAAGGAGCAAGCTATCCTCAGAGCTCCTTCTAATGAGGTAAAAACTTCTGACAAATCATCATACTCTTTCAATTTCGAATCAGAAATTCAGAAAGTAAAAATACCTATGCCATTGACCGAACTTATGAAGAATGACATTTTCAAGTCTGCTATCATGAAGTCCCTTGAACCAAAGACTCCTCCATCTGTTGATTTCGTAAACCTACAAGATGATAAGCCAACTGTAACTATAGGACCTATGGTAGAATATCAAGACGACTCTTGTCCACCCTTCTAAATATCCCTAAATGTCCATGACAAGATCCTTCACAACTGCTTGCTTGATTCAGGAGCGTCACACAATCTTATGCCTAAAGTCGTAATGGATGAACTTGGGCTTGAGATTACTAAACCATATCATGATCTCTTCTCTTTTGACTCCAGAAAAGTCAGATGCCTCGGCCTCATAAAATATCTTGTTATAAACCTTGCCCAATTGCCAATGAGAAGCATGGTAATGGATGTTGTGGTGGCTGATATCCCACCCAAGTTCGGCCTCCTCTTGTCACGTTCATGGAGAAAAAGGTTGGGGGGTACCTTGCAGATGGATCTCTCATATGCTATAGTCCCGGTGTTTGGAGGAGAGCTTAAAAGACTTTACAGAGAAAATCAACTTGCCTACATCATTAGTGATGGAAAAAATTATGTAAATCATCCCATCTATGCTTTAGACACAAAATTTGGCTCGTGTATTCTTCAAATAGATGATTCTCAGTAAGATCCTTTGCAGCTCGTACAGCCCACTTGTCAGCAGACCAATGAAAAATGTATTCCAGTTTTGACCATGTATTTTGATGGTGCTAGTACCAAAGACTCAACAAGTGCAGTTGTAGTTTTGATTTCTCCTTTGAAGGAGGCTATACATTTGTATTTTAAGCTTGATTTCAAAACTACTAACAATATAGAAAAGTATGAGGCCTTGCTATTGGGATTAAATTCAACTAAGGAGATGGGAATTAAAGGATTAAAAGGGTTTGGAGACGCAGATCTCATCATACAACAAGTAAATAGTACTTTCCAAGCAAAACATATCAGATTGAAAGCCTACAGGGATGAGGTATGGAAAATCAGGGATTCTTTTTCCATTTTTGACATTTCTTATATACCCAGAGCTATGAATCAGCTTGTTGATTCCCTTGTTGTTTCATCCAGTCTTTTTATTCCTCCCATGCCTCCCCGGCTCAATTATGTAATCCAAGTCAAATATAGACCATCTTTGCCCGACAATATTAAATACTAGAAGGTTTTTGAGGATGATGATGAGCTTAATAGATTTCTCCAGGTGATAGATGAATTTTCTAATATGCATGTCGACCAGCAAAATCAAAATGTAGAGGAATCCCAAAAGCCTAAGCTAAAACGAAAAATGGGTCAACATGATATTGTTCAACTACCAAATAATTATATACCTCGGGGTCTGGTACCTCTTGAGAAGCTTTTTGATCATAACGATGTTCCCTACAAACTAGATAAGAAGGAACAAGAGCCTGTTGTCCATGAGCACAACATAGGAACCGAAAGCTAGCCTAAATTCATAAATCTGTCCTCTGAATTGACTGTTGATCAGAAATCTGAATACTTCAACATTATGAAAGAATTTTCTGATGTTTTCGCTTGGAAATATAGTGATCTAAAAACTTATGACTCTGAGATCATTCAACATAAGATTCCCCTCGAAAAGGACACCATCCCTTTCAAACAAAAACTCAGATCTATCAGTCCTCTTCTATTGCCTGTAATTGAAAGAGAAACAAAAAAGATTATTGATGCTAAGATCATAATCCCTTTAAGATACTCTAAATGGATTGCAAATCCGGTAATAGTGAGAAAGAAAAATGGTGAGATCAGGTTATGTGTCGACTTTAGAAACCTAAATAGATGCTCAAAGAAAGATAACTATCCCCTATCAAAGATGGAACATTTGCTGCAAAGAATTTCAGGGGCTACTGTTATGTCTTTCCTGGATGGTTTTTCTGGATACAACTAGATTTTTGTCCATCCTGATGACCAAGAGAAGACTACTTTTACTACTCCTTGGGGTACCTTCATGTACGCCAAAATTCCATTCGGATTAATGAATGTCGGGGCCAATTTTCAAAGGGCCATGGACATAGCTTTTGTGGGTGAGAAGGACAAGTTTGTCCTCATCTATCTCGATGACATCATAGTTTATTCCAGTAGTCATGAAGAACATCTAAAACATTTAAAAAGAGTATTTATGAAGTGCAGGCAGTTCGGGATTTCATTGAATCCCAAAAAATCCCATTTTGCTCTCAGAAAAGGCAAGCTCATAGGCCACATTGTTTCAACAGAAGGCGTAAAAATTGATCCAGCTCGGGTGGAAGCAATTCAGAGGCTGTCCTTACCAAGGTCGAAAAAGGATATTCAATCTCTGCTTGGTAAGATTAATTTTGTTAGAAGATTTGTTCCAAATTTTGTCGAGCTAGTAAAACACATAACATGTATGTTGAAAAAGGGATCTAAGATAAAATGGACAAACAATGCAAGGAATTCATTTTAGGATATCAAACAGGCTATCATGGAATCCCCGACTCTAATCAGTCTGGATTACAGCAAGAGTTTCTATATTTTTTCCTTCGCTTCTTATGACACGGTGGGAGCAGTCTTGTTATAGAAAGATGATGACAGTATGGATCACCCAGTTGCCTTCTTCAGCAAAACACTCAGATATGTTGAACTAAGGTATGATCCTATTGAAAAACAAGCCTATGCTCTCATAAAATCTTCAAAATCTTTCAGAATTTATATCCTCCATGCAAAAGTTATTGCATATGTTCCTTCACCCTCCGTGAAGGATGTTTTGACTCAGCCTGATATTGATGGGAAAAGATCTAAATGGATCACAAAGTTAATCGATTTCAACATAGAAGTAAAGCCCACTGAATTGGTAAAAGGCCAAGGCCTTGCTAAGCTTTTAATGGAGGAAAACCATGAGCTGCTGGACATAAATTTCATAGGGGAAAATTCAATGAGTTTGCAGACGGAGATGGAAGCAGAAGGACAACATAACAATCAACAGGTGGCGGAGCATTTGTCTTCTTGTGAGTGGTACTCAGGTATTATTCATTTTTTACAAAAGCTAGAGGTTCCTCCTAAACTTAGCATGACTCAAGCCCGAGCCCTTAAGCTCAAAGCCATCAAATTTTGCATCTACAATAATCCGTTATATTGGAAAGACCCTGCTGGTTTACTACTCAGATGTTTAGACAAAGAAGAGTCAGTGGAAGTTATACATCAGTTTCATTCAAGTGTTTGTGGAGGTCACCATTACTGGAAGACCACAGTTCATAAAATTTTAAGGGTTGGGTACTATTGGCCTTCTCTTTTCTCAGATGTGTGTGCCTTCGTCAAAGCTTGCGATAAATGTCAAAGATTCACAGGAAAACAACAGCTAAAATATCTGCCCCTAAGACCTATAGTAGTGAATGGCCCTTTTCAACATTGGGGTTTAGATTTTATAGGTGAGATTAATCCTTCGTCTAGTGGTCAACATAAGTGGATCTTAGTAGCCACAGATTATTTTACAAAATGGATAGAGGTAGTTCCCACCTGGAATGCCACTCATCAGGTCATCATGAAATTTGTTTATGAAAACATCCTGAGCAGATTTGGTTGCCCCAAAAGGCTGGTAACAGATAATGAAACAGCTTTCAAAGCTGATGCATTGGTCGATATGTGTGAATCAATGGGCATCCAATTGGTACATTCAACCCCCTACTACCCTCAAGGTAATGGCTTGGTCGAATCATCCAATAAGAGCTTAATCAGAATCATCAGAAAGTTGTTAGAGGAGAACAAAAAGAATTGAGACTATAAACTAAAATTTGCTCTGTGGGAAGACAGAGTAACTATCAAAAAATCCATAGGAACCTCTCCATTCAAATTGGTCTATGGAACTGATGCCATTTTTCCTGTTCAACTAGTTTTACCAGTGGCTAAATTTTTTCAGGAAGAGCAAACTTAGTCAAATGATATGGTAAGAAGAATGCTCGATTTGGTAGAACTGTAGCAGGTCCGAGAACACTTGGTGGACAAATCAAAGGCTCATCAAAAGAGGATCAAGGATACTTTTGACAGGAAGGCAAAGGTAGATAATTTTCAGGTTGGTGATTGGGCTCTGAAATGGGATGCCCTCAGACAGGATAAAGGCAAACACAACAAGTTCGATTCTTTGTGGACCGGCCCTTTCATGATAACTCAAGTACAGCACAACAACACATTCATTCTACAAAGTCTGGGAGGTGAAGAAATGTTCAGTGGCCTAGTCAACGGGCGATTTCTGAAAATCTATTTTGTCTAAGGCTGTGAAGCCTGGTCATTGTAATTTTATTTTTAGTCTTTGCTTTTACAGAATAACTTTGTGCCCAATGGAAACACTAGCAGATAGTTTTAAGTTTTCTTTTTTCAGGAAATGCATTGGTTATGTGGTTCTTGAAACCTCACAGGGAGGCGTTCATCCCCAATAGGAGCCAGTGTTGTCTCCTCAAATAAATTGATTGAGATTTTTGCTTTTTAGGTGATAGAGTGTGGTCCAAAAATTCTATTTCTAAATTTCTTTAGGTGTGTTAGAGAGTCTATTTTCTGTAAATAAACTTGGAAAAAACATTTGATTTGGTTTTGTCAAGCAAAAGAGAGAATCTCAGGTTTTGGTGGTTTAGGCCGGCTTGAAAAGCACTCATTAACCACTGAAAGCCTTCGTTCTCGGAAGTTAAGAGGGAAAAACAAAAGCCCAGTTAACCACCGAAAAGGTTTCTACGTGGAAAAAGAAAAACCCGTGCTTTCGCACATTTCAGCTGTCAGTTGGCGCAATCATCAAACGGTAACCACCAAAAATTGATGGAATTGGTAAGGTAAGATGATATCATTACACTTGATAGGGGTTTTGATGCTCTGTAGTCCTTTCGAACCACCACTTGTCATTTCACATGAAAACTCGGCAAAACACAAAAATTTATGAGTTGATTTTCGGCTAACTATATTGTTGATGCACATGGCCTTTCATAACTTCAAGTCTCGAGAAGATTTGCTCATAATGACTCCACTTAACCATGTTTTCAAATCCATTGATTTAGCAATCAAGTCTGAAGTTTTGTGCAATCCCGTGATTTCATTATCAAACCCAGTCTGTAGTCAATTATTGTTTCGCCATATGAAGCTCGAGTTATGTTGTTGGTCACCAATCCATCTGTGATCCAAATTTGAGAAGGCCCGAGTCTTCAAGTAGCATTAGATTCTTTCAAGCCTGAGTTCAATTATATCTGTTGCATTAAGTTGAGTTCTCAGCTATAATCAAGACGCCATTTTTTATTTGAATCTGTTGAAGATTTGGTTTATCAAACTCTGAGTCATCCCTGCTCTATGCCTTATAACTCAGCATATACCCTCTGTGTCCTCCGAAACTTAAGTGTTTTGTCTCCCAATTTGCAGGTTTTTGGCTAAATTGCAGGAACATTCAACCAACTCATCAGATGTCGAAAGTTAGGCCAACTCTCAATTCTGAGTTAGATGGAACGTGATATCTAGAGGCACACCCTGAGGTGGCCGACTTTTTCAAACCGGTTGGCGTGTTCTCATACTGTGAGAAGATTGAAGACTTTCACCAACAGCTCTCTGAAGCATTTGCATTACCATATGATGGGAGCACAATTTTTATAGGCAAGGAGGAATTCATGGTAGATGAAGCAGCCATCGCTGAGATTACTGGTCTCCCTAGGACAGGGGAATGTTGGTTCAAGACCACTGTACCCGTAAACATCGAGTTCAGATCATATTTACAAACTCAACATAAGAATATCATTTGGAAGAAAGACATACCAATGTTGTTTCTTGAGCCTAAATGGCAAGCTCTCTTGAAGGCAATTTTTGTATAAATTACCTGTGAAGGCAGGTATAATAGGGTTATGTCGTATCATTTCAAACTATTGAATCATTTCACAAGAATATCACCCATTAATTTACCCTTGTACCTGCACAAAGCTCTCACAAAAATGGCCAGACAAGTCAAGGTGAAGCCTACCAAAGTGGCCAGCAAGTTGTCACACCAAGGGTTGATTACACTCATTGTTAAAGAGTCCTTGAAGAAGAAACAAGTGGACTGGAATTACTTCCTATTTTGGAATGAGTTCCAAACTAATTTTCAACAGGATGAAAAGGGGAAGAAGTCTGTTGCTAAGAAGTCCATCACCCCTAAGAGCAATCGAAGAAAAAGGAAGGCTATCTCACCTCCAAGAGAGCCAACATAATCATCTTCTGTCAAAAGAAAAAGAACCAAAAGGAAATTACAGTTTGATAAAGAGGGTGAGCAGACCAAGGATCTTGTTGAAGGAGATAACCCTCTAAACTTACCATACAGTGACTCAGAGCCAGAAAAGAAGTTACCAGAGACACAGGGTGACGAACAGGCTAATCAAGTTGCAAAAGATTATCCCAACTTTCCCTCACCAACTCCTCTAGATGAACACAGTCAACCATTAGCAAAAGTTTCTTCAAGCAAACCTAAAGCATCCAAGACTCAGAAAATCAATAAACTTCTGAGACAGATCTATGAGATGGAAGTTTTAGAAAGAGTCATTAAAAAGACAAATGTAGAGTTGACTGAAAGAAATGCAGAACTTTATAACATGAACCAAAATCTCAAGGAAAAGCATGATAAAATCAAGGACAGGAACAGGGTGCTGATAAGAGAGAATATGAAGTTGTACAAGCAGCTTGGACTTCTGAGGTGAAAGATAAAAGAATCCCAACCTCCATCTCAGGATCATTCAGGGTGAGAAACCCTGGCAGAATTGGCTACTTCAATAGAGAAGAAAACAGAGCCTCCTACACAGCAAATTAAAGTTTCAAGATCTGTATGAAGATGAGCAGCATCATCAAAGAGGCCCTGAACACTCATCAAAGCATCAAGGTAATCAATTTTTGCAATTTTGAAGGTTTGGACAAAGCTAAGTTTTCGGTGGTTTAGGCGAACAGGACGACTGTTCATTAACCACCGAAAGCAAAGCTTTCGGTAGTTAATACACCCAAAATTCCTCTGTGTTAACCACCGAAACCTGCCACTTGCCAGAGAAAGCTAAATTTTGCACAGATCGAGGTTTTACTAATCCAAATCATTTGAAAACACTTGTAATGGATAGATGTGGAATTATAGAGTCTGATTCAAGATCCATTTTTGGTGTATAAGGATTAKAAAAGGTATCTAAGTTGGTTTTGGTACCTATTTTGGTGGCAACAAATTAGGATTTTTGCACAACTCAGCAAATTCGAATTCTATCTCTTGGAAGAGTCATCAATCAACCTTGGAAGGCTATTCTGCACTGCACAAGGACTCTACAAGATCTGAAGACCATGAAATGTGGAATTGACCTCATTTCAGGATCATTCCTTATCTTTTACAATTGAGTTTTGACTTTCTATATCTAGCATATTTGATCCATTCTTTTAGGATCTCAAAACTGTATTGTAATGCTATAAAGCTAAAGACAGAAGATGAACTAAGGGTTCGATTTTGAGTTCTATATTCTATTGTTTTGTATGAAAGACATTTTCTTTAATATATCAGGCCTGCAAGCTTCTTTCATTTGATATTGTCAGATCCTCCTTCATCTTTGTCTATGCATATGAGTTGAATTCGTGCTTTTGTCTCTATTTAATGGTCCTATGGTAACTATCATATTACTTTTGACTGTTAAGCAAGAATCATAAGCATCTTTGGCTAGTTTGTTGACCCATCATATATATGGTTTATGTATGTTTTGGTTAACCGATTGGTTTTCTTATCCATCTGTTATACAAACCTATCTAATAAATAGCTCTTGAAGGCCTTGTGTTGCATGAATATAGTTAGACTGTCTTGAAGATACAATCCAGAGATTAAGATATGCATCTTGATCCAAACCCACACTTATTATTGAGAAAATAGTTTCCAAAAAGATTAAGTTACCAGGCATCTCTGACTTACAGCCTAGGAGAGTTTCCTGGAGTGATAACAGGACCATAAAGAAAATATAAACAAAAAGTAAGTTGTGGAGAGAAGATGGTGGGCGATGACAGAGTAGAAAGACTTGGAAAGAAGACATGAAAGAGTTATCAGATTTCGGTTAAACCTCTCTAGTCAAAGAAGTGGAGTAATTGGATGAAAAACTAATAAAGAAAGCAAGATGTAATCAACATAAACTTACTATGATAGTCTCTCTCTCTCGTTTACTTGCTTGTTGTTTTCCTTTTATTTTCCTCATTGACGGTTATATGAATTGTCTCAATTGTTGCTTCTTGGCCTTCTTTAGTTAATTTTTGTCTTTTTAAACTAATCCTCAATGTGATTTTTCGTTGGTGCAACATTTATTTCATGCCTGATTTTTATATTGAATAACTCGCCTTATAAATCTCTTAAGTCATGATAAATGCCATGTATTTCCTCTTCAATATCTTGATTTTCCACAGAATAATCAACCAGCCAATTATCTATCTCTTCTTCATTATATTCAATTATACCATAAAATTTTCCAGCCGATAATCCCTTTAATATCTCCACTTGTTCATCAAATTGTTGCTTTGTCATAAACATTGAATTGAGAATTAACTTAGGATCTTGTACCTCATCAATGTTTCCTACCAAATCTATATCTGTGAGTCTTTTGAACAATTCTTCTCTTTTTACTATGGTTTCGTTACATGCTTGGACGATGTTATTCAAATTCTTGATATTTTCTTTCCAACAAACATTTAGTTGTTTAATTCGACTTGGAGAAGGCAGGTCCTCTTCTCTTCTTTTCAATTCTGACATATTTGAGACTTTTATCCCAAATGGAAAAACAACATCAGTATAGAATCCTTCTTCATTCTTCAAATCATCATGGAGATATTCGTGAAAAGCATGTGCCCTTGAACCGAAAGAAACAATATTTTTTTATACCTCACATGCTTCTATTATTAGTGACATTCTCTTTTTAATTTTTTTCTCTACATAACTTCATACTGTTGTGAGTAAACTAGAAGATCCTTTTAACTTAATAGCGTGTGTAGTTGGTTTAACCATTGACAAAGGACTTGCCAGGACTGGAAGAGGCATCAAGGAAGTTTCCAATTCTCTAATAATTTCCTTTAATTTAGCATTTTCAGCTTCTAAACCATCAATAGACTCATCAAGAGCATCCTTGGTTTCCCTGTGGATTTTGGAAATTTGGGACAATCGCATATCCTTCAGGTCGACCTTTGAGCGATACTTTCCCTTTTTATTCTTCTGGTCACTTATTTCTACAATCAAATTTTTAGACTCTTTATCAAAAACAACACTTTGAAAAGTGAAGGATTCTTCTTCACTAAAGATCCCATTTCCAACAACTTCCAATAAAGAGTTTTACTGAGCCATATTTTCCAGTTGTTCCATTGCAAGAAATATTTTCTCAATATCTACTTATAGTTCCATGTCCTCCAAAGAAAATATTTGGATGCCATTTTCTATAAGATTATCTTCTTCCTCTTGCACTAAATTTTTCCTTTTCTTTCTCACGGGGAGCTTGTGTGAACTCTCAATTTTCCCAGGGGGAGGATTTTTCTCTCACCCTCCAGTTGAACTATTGTTGACATCTTTTTTAACCAGGTGGGACATTGGAGTATTGCTCCGGGATGTAGTATTCTTGGGAGTAACAACTGGAGATTGAACACTTCTTTTACTGGGACCTTTTCCCCTTTGCATATAAAAATCATTATTGTTGAGTAATGTCTCTAGATCACCAGCAGCGTGTATAGGAATGCTTAGTTTGTTACCTTCTTCTATCAAGATAGTCTGAATGAAAGAGTTAATGAAACCCATTGAAAGCATATGTCCCACAAATATTTTGTTCGAATCAAAACCTTTGATATTTTCAACATACTTTAAATTCACATTATTGAAATGATTTGCAAATTCATCAATTTTATTTATATTTATGAATATGAATTCTCCAATCTTCCATGGCAGGGGAATAAATTGCTTTTTCCTTTTTTCATGGAAAAAATGTAGCTAGAAGTTATATTGCCTTGCCACCTTTGTAATAAATAGTTTGTCAAATACATGATACGGGAGAAACGAAGGATTCTCTTTCGAGAAAAATATCCTTATGACACTGTGATTCTTCATTTGTTCTATTGTTCCCTTTTTCTCCAAAAATCTAGTAGCTTGATCAGATATCCTTGAAGTGTTTTCGCCCAACAACAACCTTTTGAAGACTGAAACAAAATTATTATAAAATTCATATAAAAACAAAGGGGTCTTATGTCTCTATAGTGTTTGACACCAAAAGGTAACTAGATATGTTTTTCAATTCACCCTCTTACTTGTGGTTAAGTTTGGGAATTGACAACAATGAAAAATAGAAAATATCAGATAAGAGGCCATAAAGAATTTTTATTCATTTTTATAGTGTGATCACTAGGACGAGATTTCGATAGAAATCAATTTTCACCAATAAAAAAAATGGCATGTTCTTGCACTGTAAAATACAAAATATATAAAATCATGCGAGAGATAGAAGTAGTGCTTTCCTGACCTGACGACCTAGTAAAAAGCCATGCAATTTCTCAATAGGAGTTTCTAAAAGACTCAACCTGGATTTTGGTTATGTCTGTTGTGATAGATGCAGGATTCTTCAAATATTCAGGCAGGAGGTCAAGCCCATTGTTATGTTTCTTATAGAATTATCTGCAATCTTCACCTTTGAAAGTAAGCATTGGCTCTGACAGCTTTAACATCTTGCAAAAAAATTGCGGTGAAAGAGAAATCGGGGAATGATTCTCGAGCTGTATAATTCTTTAACTTTGAATGTACTTGTCCACACACCATGCACCAATTTATTTACAATAAAAAACCTTAGGAACACACCCAGCACGAGCGATTCCAGATGCACAAATTACATATTTCTATGCAGGAGGAGAGAAATAATATGAATATGATCTTGACCACTAGAAGCTATGGTCTTCATGACCAAAGATATTCAAAGTATCACCACAAAACTGTTGTCTAGCTGATGTTGCCATAGGCTAACGAGACTATTTCTTCAGTTGGATAATAACCTCAAATAAAACTTTTTTAAGAGATAATGATAATTTAATCCTTTGGCAAATGAAGATTTAATGCAATTTAATAAGTAATTTCTCGAGCATTTCGCCATTAATGACGATCTTTTCGGAGCATGCACAACATTTGTTAGCATTAAACAACAGTTAATGCATATTGGGAAAAGGAAAAAAATGGCGGGGACAGACGAGAGAGTGTGTGAATATGAATTTTTTCATGAACCCGCCAATCTGGGAACACGCAAACCCACGGTTATGGATGATAAAAAATATACTAAGTGTAGAAAGGCGGTTGGTCGAACTTGCATGCAAAATAAATAAAATACTTTGGAGCTCGACACCCGAGACAAATCTGATGGTCAGAATGTAGATCACGAAACCTGGGGTGCAAAGTGAAGGTCACAGAACTTGGAGGATGAGGGCTCGAACCCATGCAATTGGAAAATGGCTAAGTGTAGCAGCGAAATTATGACTTGGGAAAGTGGATGGAGATGAAGATCCGCCAACCCGCCAAACCGTGAACCTGTTGATCACTGAAATATGACTAAGTATAGTAACCAGAAGGGGAGAGAAGAAAGGATAAAAGAAAAAGGGAAATAAGGGGAGGTGTAGAAGAGGGAAAAGAAATGGAAAAAATTAGTTGGGAAGATAGAATGGGGAAGGAAAACCAAGAAAATGAAATGATCTCAACATGCCTTTGGAGGCCCAACTCAATCATCTGCAACTCAACGTTTGACCTAAAAGTGACAAAATTGTCACCCTAGGAGAGTGACGTCTTACTTTAGGGTTTTCTTTTATGTGCAAATCATGCATTGTTTAATATTATTTTGTAAAGGGGCAAGATTAGGTTTGTTGACCCCTAATCTTGTGGTTTACCCTCAAATTATGTGGACGAACTATGTGAATGACATTTTCTATAAGTAGAGATCATCAAATCTCATTTTAAAACATATCTCTCACATTTGGAGAGGCCTTGGACTAAAATTTTCGCTATATTTGGCTATTTTCTCTCTTGTGCTCTTGTGTATGGCTACTTTCTTGGTTATTGGTTGGTGGAAGTGATGCACTAGCCTTGGAAGGCTCTTCTTTTGCTATTGTGGTGGTTTATCTTAGCATTTCTCTTTGAATTGGTAAGGCTTTTACTTTTTGTTGTCATTTGTTATTCAAGTCAAGGTTATTTTGCTAGATCTAGGTGGGAAGTATAAGTGCATACACCCCCACCTTAGACTCCATCATTTTATGCTTAAGTATTGTTGGTTTAACAAGGGTTTTCTAAGAAAAGTATAAGTGCATACACCCTATTAGCCTAAACCCTAGCTAGGGATACTTGCCTTGGGGAGTAAAAGGATTTACACCCCCAAGGAGGTAGTACCTATAACTCTTTCTTTGCTTGATTCCATTAACCCAGTCATTGAAGGCACTAGTCATTACTTGTTGCATTGGAGAAGTAAATTGTTGCCTTGGTAAACGTGAATTTTTCAAGTTTTAAACATATCTCTTTTGGAAGTTGTTCTTTGAGTCTTTGGCTCCATTTCCTCTTTGAGGTGTCTCCTTTCAAACTTTGATTCTTGTTTCTATTACAACTAACTTCTAAATCCATAAGTTTGTAGAAAACCTAACCCTTTAACCCCTAATAAATCCTAAACTAACCCTAGGACTAACCCCTAACTTTGCCCTAACTCTCTACCAACCATAGTGCAGTTGTTGAGCTAATCAAAGGTGGTTTTCATTGGCTGATTTTTCTGCTACTGAGCTTGGTTTGCTACAACCATTAGGCTGATAAATATCATTGCAATTATCTTTTTGTTTTAGCCTTGATTTTGTGCTAAAGTATTGTTTATTCATTGTTGGGTTAGGCTGGCTTTCACTAGTTTGTATCTTGCTTATTCAATCATACTTTTAGCACTTATTTTGTAGCTTGTATTATTCTATATGTTGATATATATAATTCACTTTTGTTGCAATTACGGACTGTAAGCTTAACTTGATTTTCCAACTAACATATTACAAGTATCCTTGGTTTTCATTGTGTCTCAGAAAGGTACCTTACTCTTGAAAAGTCACTCAACTCCTTTGGAAACCTTTAAACCTTCCCAAGGCTCTTTTCCAAGCTCTTTCTACGATTTAGAATTGACCTGTAGGGACATCCATTCATACTTATCATTTTCCCTCGTTTCCCCCTAAGGTCACCGAGATTCCCCCCTTGAGGTGACTAACTCACCTTTAAATTGACGGGAACATTTGCCTAAGGTGATAGTGGGTAGGTGATCTCCTAGTTGTCGCCAATTCATGGTTGGGTCAGGATTTTCCCAACCTACAACTTGTTCGACAAAAATTTGGCGTTGCTTCCAGAGAGGATTTTGAATCCTCTTCATGCCCGAACAACACTTCCCTCCCAAAGCCTGTATCCCTTAGATTTCATGGCGACTCCAATGAAGAATGTTCCCTTTTCCACCCTTGATAAGTTTTACTTGAAGCTTGTCTGGCGACTCTACTTTCCATGAACCCACCTTTCCATCTTTCCCCCTTTCCTTCCTTTGGTGACACTTGATCTCCCCTGGTGACTCCATTGAGGTGTTTTTTCAGTCAATGCAATTATGGAACCATGGGATGAACCTTCATCCAGAACTTGTTATGACTAGAAGATGGCATTTTTACAGATGGAAAAGGAAAAGGTTGCTAATAAATCTACTACGGAAATGATGAATCACATAATATAGTTATTTCCTACCCTTGACGATGAAGAAGTACTCGAAGAACAAACATTTGAAGAAAGTTACCAAGAATATCTCGATGAATTTTCTCATGTTGAAGATCTGGATGATGCATTTGACGAAGACGAAGCACTCACATCTGCACTTCCACTTGATGAAGACGTCCATGCCTTTACTCCTAATGCACATGAAGATAAATGGATGGTCACTTTTGTTGATGGTCTTGTGAGATAACCTTTACATATGGTTAATGAGCATATCGAAACTTTCATATAGACTGGCAGACGCAGGTGGGATTCTGGTTGTCTCATTTTCAATAGATACCCCATTTAAGACATTGAGGGTAGCCCTCAAGAAAAGGGGTTTGAGTTGTCATCTTCAGAGGAATACTTTTCATGCGTATATGATTCATATGTTTAGGAGCCTAATGATGACATGATTACAAATTTATTTGAGGACTCTCAGCCACTTTCGTCCTCAATTTTGAAGGAATACCAAGACGTGGCCACCTCAGAGTGATCATAGTCTCACTCTGCAAAGAGGAAGTACTTTCATATTGAGGATTTATACAAGGATTCAAAGATAAATAGGGTGCACTTTTCACTTCTTGAACCTGAGCTTGTCCCTTACCTCATTTCCTCCTCTCAGGGAAATCATAAGGTCTTCTTGGGACCTCTCATGTCTTCTCATTTTTCAGGAAGCAATGATCATGTTCAGGAGGGTGAATATGAGCCTTCGTCTACATATAGTACCCCCCTTTAGAGATGGATTGATATAGCTTGTGTCTATCACTTCAGGCAAGTTTCCTTGCATGATTAGAGTTGTAGATATTATTTCCAGCAGGATTTCCTCCCTCCCACCCATCTCCATGAGTTTCATTTCATGATTGATTATATATCTATTTATGCTCATGATCATTACATTCTTGACTTATCATTTTTATTTTACATAATCAAGCACATGGGGAGATACTTTGATGGGATGATCAATCGATTGCACTAGTTGTATGACTTCACCTGACATCATATATTGCCTAATCTTCAGGGACTTGAGGCCCCCAAGTAAGTAGGTAATTCATTTTGATTTCTTGCATTTTCATATTGATTTCTCATATTAGTTTATATGCATGTCATAATCCATTTTTTCTCTACTTACATATTTCATGCTTAGTTTAGAAATTTTTGAAAAAACACTAAAATTTTATTTTCTAGATTAGTTGTTATTTTTGGATTTTTATGTATATGGACAAAGGGTGATAGAACCACCCTAGATGTTCTTATGCTTTGGTCTGAGTTTTGGTAGGCACAGATCTACCGGGAGATGTTGCAGTTCTAATGCACTCTAAGACAAGCACATGTCCCCAAGTAGGAGCCAGATGTTATCCCCATTTTGTGGGATAACTAAGGATATTGTGTCTTGAGACCCTCAGGTTGAAGATACATAATGTCAAGAGACTACATGACCAACAATGTCCACTTGCAAAGATGGAGACCCTTCTCACCACCACAGAGGTTAGGATCTTCATATGGAATCCACCACACCGACTGGCTTTCGAGAGGCATTGGGTCTTGCTCCATGAGGTACAAATCAGGTATTATGGTGAGTCTCATTTCAATATTTGAGGAATTTTAAGTATGTTGTATCTTAGGCTTCTTTAGATTTCATGACATATGCTTGGAAATTATGCCTTTTTCCTCGTTTCACCTTGGTGGTTGACATTGTGCCCTGGTAAGTAGTCTTCCTCGGAAATGGGTTTGCTACTAGGAACTCCCTTGAAGATCCATTGTGTTATTCCCAGCCATACTTATCAGTTTCCATCACCTAAAACCCCCCCATTTTATTGTCTCTTGGGATTTTAGGGTGTATTGACCCAAGAAGGGGTTGTCCCTCATTCTATGGGAAGAAGGGATTGAAGGCCCAGAGGGATTGATGTTGTCTAAAAAGATAAAATCCTATGTATATAGACCTTTGAGATGATTCACCCAAGGATCCCCTGAGAAAGCAATGAAGTGTTTCTCTATAAGAAAAAGGGGACCCACAAGAATAAATTATTATGAATTCACAGGGGTTTATTTGAAGGATAAGAGGTCTCATTGCGAGTTGACCTATCATGATCAAGGGTATCTAGTAATATGACATCACCATCATCCGGTCACCAAGCCAGGGTAATGGCACTTAGTTGCATGGCTGAGAGAAAGGGGGTCTCATTACGAGCCAGCCTTCTCATTTCCGCAAGATACTTGTGAGTGACACTGTCATTATCTAGACACCATGCCAGGGAAATACCCTTCAACTTGTCCTTTGAAACATGAAAGAAACAAAGAATGGAAAGAGGATGGGCTTGGAAAAAGTGCATTGTAAACGAAGATGCCACACACCCTCTACAAAGGCACCCATGAATGAGACACTACAACCCCTTGTATGTCATGAACCCTATGCCCAGTGAGTTTTGATCCATAACCACTTCATCTACTTCACATGGCTTACAGAGGGATCACTTGGGAAACACTCATTGACCTAGGGGAAGATCTACCAACATGACACCTTGTCAACCCTCCCATATCCAATCTTGGCAAGTTGCATAATGTCTTTGAGCACCTATTTGTTTGACCGGGTAATCTTTTATGCACATGTTTAGGTGGATCATTTACTGATTTGATTTACTCAGCATGATATTATGACTTGATATCCTTGGAGGGTGTGCTTACTTGTCTTTGCAGGACCTAGTTGACAGACGATTTTGGAAGAACAAGCCTAGCTTGGGCTTCCATGGGGCTTGAATCCCACAGGTTGGATGCCAAGGGCCCACATGCTGGATGACAGAGATGAAAATTTGGATCCCTAGAAGGCATGACTTTGGACGACCTCACGATGCCCTCACAAGCCAAACGATTTGCTTTAGAGACCTAGAACATCACCTTAAGGGGCTTGACGTCATACTTGAGGGGCTTGGCATGGTGATGAGTACACATGGCACGTTTTGAAGGAAGGAACCATTGGATCGTGGAATAGAAGGTTGGATTGGAGACACATGGCCTTTGGAGGCCCAACTCAATCATCTCCAACTCAACGTTTTACCTAAAAGTGCCAAAAACATCACCCTAGAAGGGTGATGTCTTACTTTAGGGTTTTGTTTTATGTGAAAATCATGAATTTTTTAATATTGTTTTGTAAAGGGGAAAGATTAGGGTTTTTGACCCCTAATCTTATGGTTTACCCTAAAATTATGTGGACAAACTATGTGAATGACATTTCATATAAATAGAGATCATAAGATCTCATTTTAAAACATATCTCTCCCATTTGGAGAGGCCTTGGACTGAAATTTCCGATATCTTTAGCTATTTTCTCTCTTGTTCTCTTGTGTATGGTTAATTTCTTGGTTATTGGTTGGTGGAAGTGATGTGCTAGCCTTGGAAGGCTCTTCTTTTTCTATTGTGGTGGTTTGTCTTAGCATTTTTCCTTGAATTGGTAAGGCTTTTACTTTGTGCTATCATTTTTTATTCAAGTCAAGGTTATTTTTTTAGAGCTAGGTGGGAAGTATAAGCGCATACACCCCCACCTTAGCCTCCATCATTTTATGCTTAAGTATTGTTGGTTTAACAAGGGTTTGCTAAGAGAAGTATAAGTGCATACACCCTATTAGCCTAAACCCTAGTTAGGGATGCTTGCCTTAGGGAGTAAGAGGATTTACACCCCCAAGGAGGCAGTACCTCTAGCTATTTATTTTCTTGACTCCATTAACCCAATCATTAAAGGCATTAGTCATTACTTGTTGCATTGGAGAAATAAATTGGTGCCTTTGTAAACGTGAAATTTTCAAATTTTAAATATATCTCTTTTGGAAGTTGTTCTTTGAGCCTTTGGCTCTATTGCCTCTTTGAGGTGTTTCTTTTCAACCATTAATTATTGTTTTTGTTACAACTAACTTCTACTACCATAAGGCTACATAAAACCTAACCCTTTAACCCCTAATAAATCCTAAACTAACCCTAGGACTAACCCCTAACTTTGCCCTAACTGTCTACTAACCATAGCGCACTTGTTGAGCTGGTCAAAGGTGGTTTTCATTGATTGATTTGTATGATACTAAGATTGGTTTTATACAGCCATTAGATTGATAAATATCACTACAATTAGATTTTTGTTTCAGCCTTGCTTTTGTGCTAAAGTATTGCTTATTCATTATTGGGTTAGGCTAGCTTTCGCTAGTTTGTATCTTGCTTATTCAATCATACTCTGAGCACTTATTTTGCAGCTTGTATTATTTTCTATATGCTGATATATATCATTTAATTTTGGTGCAATTAGGGACAACAAGCTTAAATTGCTTTTCCAACTAACATATTACAAGTATCCTTGGTTTTCATTGTGTCTCGGACATGTACCTTACTCTCGGCAAGTCACTCAACTCTTTTGGCAACCTTTAAACCTTCCCAAGACTCTTTTCCAAGCTCTTTCTGCCATTTAGAATTGACCTCTAGGGACATCCATTCATACTTATCATTTTCCATCTCGTTTCTCCCTAGGGTCACTAGGATTCACCCCTTGAGGTGACTACCTCACCTAAAAAGTGACATGAACACATGCCTAAGGTGGAAATGGGTAGGTGCTCTCCTAGTTGTCGCTAATTGGTGGTTGGGTCGGGATTTTCCCAATCTACAACTTGTGTGATAACACCTACGAATGAAGATAATGTTCTCAATCATTCAACTGCAACAAATCAAGGTGATCAACATTCTCTTGTTCAATCTTCTGACAATGTTTTGCTTCATATTCCTTCTGGTGATGATGAAAATCCTTCTAGTGAGGATGATGAAATAGTGGATACATTGCAAAGAAACATTGTGTCTAGGACCAGGACTAGACCTTTTTATATCAATCCAAATCATTCTAGTTATACAAGGTCTAGGAAAAAATTTCTCACTAAATCAATTTCCATAAGTGAATTGATTTCAAGTGAATGTTGTCAAAAAAATTGTTTGAAAAGCATAGACTACATGTATGCCTTGAATAAAAGAAAGACATATTTGTCAATGAATAAGAGCATGCAAAATTCATATTTGATGGGGTGCATGATATACACCAAGACAGGCTATGATTAATGCATTGGGAATATTTTACTTTGCAGAAATACTTTCAAAAAAATTCGTTGAATTGGTAATCTTTGTTTATCAAGAATCCAAACAAGATTGGAAAAAGATCCTTCGTTTTATTCAAAGGCACATCATGGACGAGAGAGTGGGCCATTAACAAACACTACATTTTCATGGATATGTGACTTCTTTTCCAAACACAGAGAGTGTATGCCAGATAGAGACACAATACATATTCCAGATAATTTCTCAAGGAGGGAAATATACAACTTGTACAAAGGATATGTTGAAGGTGTTGAAGGAAATGGTAATTTTATTGCATTTGCATACTTTACAAAAATATGGAAGAAACAATTCAACAATGTTCGTATTCCTATGAATTCAAGGATGGGGATTTGTAGTATATGTGCTACTCTTAAATGAAGAAGAGATAAATATGAAGGGGCATAAAGAGTTATGTATTTACTATTTATTTTTTTAAATTAGTTATCAATTATGAAAACATATGATCAATATTTTCATTTTATGTCATGTGCAGATTCCATAGTCAAAACACTTCAAGAACATCATAATCAATAATCAAGTGAAAGGATAAAGTTGTACAAACATCAAAATAAATGTTATGATGCTCCAAACAAATATTTAGGTATGATAATTGATGGCATATACCATAAGAAAACACTTTTACCAAATTGTGTCCATACACCAAAAAATTTACAGGAAAATAATTTCATTCAGTTTCACTTGGTTGGTTGTATGGTTTTCAATGGAAAAATGTGTCCATTGTTTTACTTCACAGCTCCAAATATTCATAATGATGCAAATCTGACCATCACCATAATTCATCATGTACTCACTCATTGGTCTGGTAATCTTCCTCAAGTTCTCTATCTACAGTTGGACAACACTAGTCATGAAAATAAAAATCAAATTGTGTTTGGATATCTAAGCATGCTTGTTGAACTGGGAATCTTTCAAAAGGTGAAAGTTGGTTTCCTTCTTGTTGGACACACTCATGATCATATTGATCAAATTTCCAGTCATTTTTCAATAACATTGGAGACAAAAAATGTTGGAAGCCTACCATCATTGATTGAATGTATTAAGAAAGAATACATTCCAGAGCATGTTTTTCATATATTAGAAGAAAATGTTGACATGCGGAGATTTATTCAGGTATTGCATCGTGAAGAAAAATGCATTGAGCAGCTTATTGACATTAGCTTCCAACATCAATTTTGTTTCAAAAAGTTGATGAGAAAACACCTATATGGGGAAAGAAGTATTCAACTACTGCAAAATGGGGGCCTTCATCATGTTTAGCATTTTTAAAGTTCATTCCAGATCGTCCAATATTTGCATCAAACTTATTCTTATTACAATCAGTTGTTGAAATCCATAATGCACGGAGGCGTAATACAGATGTAGATTATTTTGAATGCCTGGAAGAAATAAAAAAAAAAAAGTCCATTAAAAATACATATGAGTACTTCGATGTTGTTGATTATGTTTGGTGGGAGTCTTTTTTCAATGATCAAAGTGACATAATTTCAAGCTCAACAAATGAAGATACATTTTTGAAGACTCCATTTCATTGGCCACAAAATATGCCAAATGAATCCGAAGAAAGAAACATTATTGAACAACAAGAATCTCAAGGTGCTATTGAGTTTACACAAGCAAAGGAAAGAGAAATGTATATTGGTTCTCCAAGGTCACGTGCTCAACGTGAAGCCACATAAGACCTTTACAGGGGCTCAGTACATGATATTAAGGATGGTAGCATGATTGTAATCTTAGCAATTGAAGATCCACATGGTTATTAATTATGGATTGCAAAGGTTATAAAGATTGAGAAAGAAAATGAAGATGTTATTGCAATTGAAGTGCATTGGTATGCAATAGGTACACACCCATTCAATGGTGTGTACAAGCCAGAGATGGTGGTTGAAAAACATGTCAATAGAAAGAGAAAAAGAAAGGGTCAAAATACAACTCGTCGTCGCACTGACCTCTTAAAATTAGAGGATGTTGACATACTTGTTTATTACCTCAATTTGACAAAGAGAGGAACTCTTCGCTCCAAGACAATAGAGATTATCAAGAGGTTGATGCCACAAGAAATAACTGCAGGATGGGAGTCTATTGAACCTAGTTGTAGATCTAAAAGGCTTTTGACATATGAAATGTTCGGCATGCAGGTAGACTCAGATGGTGCATTCATCGACAATAGAGAAGACTATGGATCATCTACATCTTCATTCAATCATTCATTTGAAGACATTGTAGACTCTGATGGTATTTAAGAATCCATGAGTCAATATTAATAAGTGTATGAAACATTTTATGTATTTTTTATCGATATGATGTTTGTATGGTAACTAGAAATGAGCGTTGAACTTACATATGATCTTACATGAAGTTATGAATCATTTTTATGTTTTATGAATTATATGTTTTGATTATGGAGAATATAATAAAATTTCTTAGCTCATATGTTTTGAATATGGACAATATAACAATACTTTTAAGAAATAATTTATGGTTCATTCAATGTAACTTGTATTTACTTTTTTTTATTAAAAGTAAAAAAATATTAAAAAGTGATGTTGAATTTTTAAAGTATAGTGTGATATTTTCATGGCATTATGTATTATCTTGTGCTTGGAGTGATAAACTGAGATTTAAAAAGTAAATGTTTAATGGTTGATTTTATGATTTTATGATTTTATGATTTTGTTTACAATAATGATGATTTATTTTACCACTTTAAAAAATGTGTCATTTTAATACCCCAATTTTAGAATGAGTGCTACTGGTAGCAGTACTTTTCAATTTGATGGTTGATTTTGAGGTTTTGGTTTTAATGGTGCCAATTGCTAAAAATACGATTTCAAATTGTCTATAATTTTAATGTTTTGAAAAACCCATTTTGCTTTATGTAACATCATTTTTTTTATGTAGGTGTTGATTTTAAGGTTAAACTGAGCTATTGTGTGAGTTTTGAAGGCCATACTTGAAAAATGTTGTACTTTGATCCCGTTTGAAAAAATGGTGCTGCCGGTAGCACCACTTTTTTATTTGGGGGTTGATTTTTATGTTTTTATGGAAAAATATGGGTTATGGGGGCCAGAGTTCTCGTTAAGTCGGTAACTTTGTTTTAATACATCAAAACACTCCTGACACAATTTTCTTGAAAACCCAATAAATCAACAAGGATCCTTCTGGCCAAGGTACCAAA
This sequence comes from Picea sitchensis, assembly GCA_010110895.2. Classification (NCBI taxonomy): domain Eukaryota; kingdom Viridiplantae; phylum Streptophyta; class Pinopsida; order Pinales; family Pinaceae; genus Picea; species Picea sitchensis. Next base: position 129,492 of record SNQJ01S0002310.1, on the reverse strand, counting down.
GAGGAGGCAAGGGGGTTCATCAATTAAACAATATTGCAATACATGTGTTCATATTGGAGGGTTTAAAACTCTAAAAAATGGAAGTAATATATTGCCTAGTATATAGGGGTCGAAGGGCATTTTTTTTTTGTTTGCTAGTTTGTTCGTGACCTGCAGGACTAGCATGTGGCTGAGAAACCACAACTCAAGGGCATCTAAGCCTTCAAAATCACCCAGGGATCGCACCCGGCCTAAGCCACACCAACCCTTAACATGGTTGGATTTTTTTCCCCTCAGATTTTGAACCAGTGACTTTAACATCATGGAGTCCCTTAACAACACACTCTGTCACTGACTGTCCTACATCTTGGGGACAAAGTGCATTTTTAATAGATTAAAAACATGTAGATATTTGGGGGGTTTTGAATTAGGTATTGGGTGGGGTTTTTAATAGGTGTATTTGCACTAAACTAGTTCTCACCCTTCAAGATCCACAATGACATCTTCATACTTCTCTAATTCTATTCTTCCTCTTCATTTTTCGATGCTCATATCCCTCTCTGAAACACAAGAAGTCCTCACATTTTCATTTTGTTATACAATTTCTCAAGCATTATAGGGTTCAACATATACCCCAACTCTCCCATATCAAACCGCTACGTGTATTCTCCCATAAATCCGAGATCCACTGAAATCAAGGATTTAACCAAGACATGACAAATATACTTGGTGGAAGAAATATGTATAAATCCTTGTTGGATAGAAATAAGTAAGGGTCATAGGAATTCACATTTTTAACTTCTAGAAATTATTTTCCCCCACCTACTAAGGAGTGTGAAGTGGACTTCGATACACTAATGACTCAAAAACTAACCTCTTTTCTACTAGTCTATTTGCTTGGTTTTCTGTTCTGGGAAAGAGAAGAGGAGGCATGATTTGGGTAACTTGGACCCTTTTGACCTCATTGGATGGAGCAAAGAAATTAGTGTTTTTGGAATATCCATTAGTCTCCATTAATCTCAGTGGTTATATTAAAAGAAAAAAGAAAAAAGAGTAGTCCATCCATTTGCATAATCATAATCCAAGGCTTATAGGAGGTGTGTCATGTCACCATACCATGAGTAAAAATAAAAAGAGGTATTAAAAATCTCACAAAAAAAATGGATACCTAGGATATCTAGTGAAAATGGTTTTTTTTAAATTGGAATGGTGAATTTAGAGGGGGATTCAATAAAAGGATTTCAAGAAGTAATCTTTAATATCTACTGAAATTGGGGGTATTCTTTAATATCTCACGAACACATGCGCTATGTCATAGGTTCACTGAGTGAACCCATAGTGAGAGGAGGCAACAAAAGGCCATAAAAAATTATGGATACAAGCAACAATAGAATCTAGATGTATTCATGTCCTATGCACAAAATAATAACGACCAATGTTCAAACCCTACCAAGAGGGTGAATATCTTGTAAATGCCATTCCTATAGTATCTGGGGTCATACACCAAATAATTGCATTTAATGCATACTGGGAGTAATTGTTTATTCAAATTGCAAACTAGGAATCATGGTAGCAAGCACTATCCAATACTACTAAAAGAGCTCTAGGAGAAAAGTTGAAAAATGATACTGATAGCAATATAAATAGAACCAAAAGAAGTCACGATATCAACTTGATTAATACTTGAAAGATACAATAAAACAAGCTAATGAAGAATATAGAATGGACTTTGAATTGAAAAAAGAAGTCCATGAGGAAACTATGCTAGCAATTGGGGATCATAAAAGGGAGGAAAAAGAAAAATCCAAAAGATAGTGAGGAAATAGGAACACCAATGACCTTGACAATGAGGACTCATTCATTTTTCGATAATAGAAACTAGAGAAAAATAAAAGAAAAGGGAAGCAGAATTCCCTAATGTTAATATATTTCATGTACCAATAACATTGGGATACTTGGAGCATGTTTCTACTTCTTTAAACATGGACAAGCACCACAAGGATTGAATGTTGCACAAAATAGAAGTCTAGTCTAGAAAGAGATTCAAACACTTATTAGGAAAACTATACACGATAGACATCAATGGGAAAATGAGAAGATGTGTTCAACTGGAAAAAATAGAGCAATCAATTAAGGAATCCCATCAGGGAACAACATGAGAACATTTATCAACCAACATAACAACACAAAAGATATTATGTAAAAGGATATGGTGGCCTACACTAGTCAAAGACTGATTGAAGAAGGTAAAAAAAATGTGAACAATCTCATAAACTTAAGTAAGAAATCATCCTCAAAACAAAGATTATAACACGTTAAACCCGCTACTACCAACACAACCATTTGACCACTGGGAAATATCATTTACTCGACCCTTTGTGTCAACAAAAGGAACACAGAACAATTACATCATTGTAGCAACCGATTTTTTCACCGAATGGGTGGAAGCAAGAGCTACCAGGACAACAACATTAGAGAGAACAACAAAATATATGATTGAAGTACTTTGCAACTTGAGATGTTAATTCACTGCAAAAGTTATAAAAAGTTTGATGGACACCTTCAACATACATCAAATTAAGAGTGGTTGTTACACGTCAAATTTACTCGGCTGGATAAGTGTTGCATATTCCTCTCAATTGTCGTAAGTGTCGCATCTTCCTTACAACTTTCGCAAGTGTCGCAAGTTGTTCATAAGTGTCGCAAACGTTGTTCAATCATACTGCCATACTGACGACACTAAGGAGGCACTTTAAAACATCTCATACACTGGGTTTGGAGAAGGAGAACTGGTTAATTGAAGTCAAGGAACTCTTAACACCTTAAGAGATCTTCTGACCAAAGGTTTTAGGGGTGAGTGCTCCCCTAAATCAGTCTAGGGAGCACTGGCGCTCCCCTATAAGGCTTCAGGGAGCGTTATACCGCTCCCCTGCCCCTTCTGAAGGAGATTTATCCACCCTTAGGGCGTTGGCGCTCCCCTTAAGCTTCTCAGGGAGTGCTACAGCGCTCTGACACCCCTTTTGAAGGAGCGCTACCTAATCTGGGGCAATGGTTGGCCCGTTGAGGAGAATAAGGGGAGGATCTTTCAAGATTAGAAGGCAGTTGCATTCGAATTCTTGGTTTCATCAGGAGATCCCTGATCTAAGGAGGAAGTTCCCTAACTTGTTCTAAAGATAACTCAAGAGGTTAAGCTCCTCTTAACCTATATAAGCATGCTCTATGATGGTGGAAAGGAGGAAGAATTGCTAGCATGAAACCTATGATATCATAGGAAACACACAGTCAGCCAAAGGAGAGTAATCAGTGAAGCTATTTTTATCCAGGTTGTGGATCTTTCGAGCAAGGGTTAGACAAAGGGGACTTGACGAAGCTGTCGCATTCGCATCTACGATTGTAAGTACTACTGTCGTTATTCTCATTAATATGACACGCTTGGCCTGTTTCTTTCTAGTTTGTGTCTGATGTTACACGAACTTATCATTGATAGATAGATATGTTTTCAAGCTAATATCAATAGAGTAGGAAGTGGTCGTATCTTGTTTGTCTACAAGACTCAGCGAGGAGCAAGGGATCGGAGCTCAACTCTGAGCGTGCAGGGACAAACGTTAATAAAGAGGTACTTTTGTTCTCCTTCCTTCTCATGTGTTAGTTTGTATAGATTTGAAAGGAAGTCAATGTCCACGTTAAGCATTTTCTGTCTTAGAGTTAGGGTCAAGCTCTTTGAGGCAATCTACCTGTCCGCAGGGAGATTTTCCTACAACAGAAACTGGCGACTCCATTGGGGAGATAGCCTCAAATCGAAACTTCTTGTTTTGATTCCTCCTCATTGACCTAGTTCTACCCCTTGATTGTTTCAGACCTGGTCCACTCCTCTTTTGATTGGTTTCATGAGCTGATTGTCTCCCTAACCCATCATACTCAGCTTAATTGTTGAAATTGAATTGCAATTTTTGGAATTTTTTGACATTTTTGGGAGTTTTTGAACCTGGCGCCCCTGTCTCAGTGTTAATAGAGAGTCAACACTCCCTAATAGCCTTACACAAAGCGTTATAACGCTCCTTGCCTTTGGGATCAGAGCGTCAGCCCTCCTTTGGCCAGTAAACCTTCTAGAATTGTTTTTTCTGGGTTTTGCCTCTGTGTCTCTCTTGTTGGGTAACTTTGTGAGTCAATGCTTCTTCCCTTCCAGCCTTGACATCTGTCTTTTTGAAGAACGAACATTTTACTATTTGGATTTTCTAGCCTTCTTCACTATTGTTATTGAGTTTTTCTATTGATTGGAGTCCAAGACCCATGCATTGTCTTTCTCTCTATTTAACTGAGTAAAAAAACCTGGTGAAGGTCATCCAAGGCCTACAAATCTCTTTATCTTGATTTTAGTCAAGATCATTGTTCTTCAACTTTTTCTTTTTGGGTGCGAAGTTTGTTTTTTTTCTTTGATTGATTCTTTTCTTTCGCTTTTCGTTTTGATTGCAACGAAAGGGTGTGTTGTTTGTATGACTTTTGCTTGTGCTAGTTTGATTTTCATCCGTACAAGACGATAATTAGCAGGACAAGTATTATGTTGAATTAATCATTATTCATCTGCAAACAATAAAAAGAATCTTCATGATTGATTGTGCATGTTAGAAGGCATATCAAAAGTTTTAGCATCACATCAGGATTTGACTGAAGAAAATTTGTTTGAGGACATTCCTTATTTGCGCTTGTTAGTGAAAAGAACTCTCTCTCTCCCTCAGATAGATGTTCATCGAAAACAAATGATTGCTTATCATATTTGATGCATTGTTGAGATTGAGTCACAATTCCATTCGTTTCACTTCCATGCACACCTTTTGAGTAAACAACAGCCATTAAAATCAACGCTTAATTAAAATCTATCAGACTTTTTACATCTTTGTTAGCAAACCTACATTAGTTTAAGGTGTAGGGCTTTGGAATAGGTTGAAAGGATAACTTTCCAAAGCTATCAAAAAAATTTAGTATCTTGCGGTAGGGAGAGTTAAATCCAATTATCGTATAAGTCTGCCTGGGATCCCCCTCTAACACAGGGGTTACGCACGAGGTCGCATTCGGGTGAGATACGGGGACTAACCCTCTGTGGTTTAACTGATTGTGGTGGTCAGATCGTATTATGGGGATCGCTTCAAGGTAAATCCACAATTACTGTGTGGAAGCCTTTTAGTTTATTTCGGGCTCGATACCCTGCCCGTACGTTCGGATCAGACTGTTGACTATTCCCGCCCAGGGGCTGAATGCGAATTGGTAACCTTAGTGGCCATAATATTTAGGGTCTTACACAAGGTGACGGTGACGGGAAGTCTCACTGTACCTGGAACAAACATTGGTCAAACTCACTCGGGCTCCTTGGAGGGTAAATCCAC
>SNQJ01S0002310.1:99265-124122 GCA_010110895.2 Picea sitchensis | reverse complement strand
CAGAGTATAGATCCACATTGTATCTTCGGTGGCTATACCTTTTTTATCAATACAATTATGGATCCGCAGTGTATTTGATGGCGGCCATATCCTGCAAGTATTGATCACCCAAGCATAGGTATTCCTGCCTTGGGTTTTGAAATATGTCATGATATTTGTTGGATGTTTGTGTGCAGCTTCCATCAGGTTCTCCGAGTCTATACCCTTGTTTGAACGTCTACAAATCATTTTAGTTATCAGTTCATATCTTCTAACTTCATACTTTGGGGGGCATTCTGTTACACGTCAAATTTACTCAGCTGGATAAGTGTCGCATATTCCTCTCAATTGTCGTAAGTGTCGCATCTTCCTTACAACTTTCGCAAGTGTCGCAAGTTGTTCATAAGTGTCGCAAACGCTTTTCAAGCATACTGCCATATTGACGACACTAAGGAGGCACTTTAAAACATCTCATACACTGGGTTTGGAGAAGGAGAACTGGTTAATTGAAGTCAAGGAACTCTTAACACCTGAAGAGAGCTTCTGACCAAAGGTTTTAGGGGTGAGCGCTCCCCTAAATCAGTCTAGGGAGCATTGGCGCTCCCCTACCCCTTCTGAAGGAGCGCTATCCACCCTTAGGGCATTGGCGCTCCCCTTAAGCTTCTCAGGGAGTGCTACAGCGCTCTGACACCCCTTTTAAAGGAGCGTTGCCTAATCTGGGGCAATGGTTGGCCCGTTGAGGAGAATAAGGGGAGGATCTTTCAAGATTAGAAGGCAGTTGCATTCGATTTCTTGGTTTCATCAGGAGATCCCTGATCTAAGGAGGAAGATCCCTAACTTGTTCTAAAGATAACTCAAGAGGTTAAGCTCCTCTTAACCTATATAAGCAGGCTCTATGATGGTGGAAAGGAGGAAGAATTGCTAGCATGAAACCTATGATCTCATAGGAAACACACAGTCAGCCAAAGGAGAGTGATCAGTGAAGCTGTTATTATCCAGGTTGTGGATCTTTCGAGCAAGGGTTAGACAAAGGGGACTTGACGAAGCTGTAGCATTCGCATCTACGATTGTAAGTATTGTTGTCGTTATTCTCATTAATATGACACGCTTGGCCTCTTTCTTTCTAGTTTGTGTCTGATGTTACACGAACTTATCATTAATAGATAGATTTGTTTTCAAGCTAATATCAATAGAGTAGGAAGTGGTCGTATCTTGTTTGTCTACAGGACTCAGCGAGGAGAAAGGGATCGGAGCTCAACTCGGAGCGTGCAGGGACAAACGTTGATAAAGAGGTACTTATGTTCTCCTTCCTTCTCATGTGTTAGTTTGTATAGATTTGAAAGGAAGTCAGTGTCCACGGTAAGCATTTTCTGTCTTAGAGTTAGGGTCAAGCTCTTTGAGGCAATCTACCTGTCCGCAGGGAGATTTTCTTACGACAGTGGCCCTTATTACCCAAGAGAAAATAGATAGGATGAAATCACCAACAAAATATTGGTATCTCTGGTAACCAAAGTATGTGACTTGTTATCCCCTAAAATGACATATCAAATTTTTAGGGCTTTTCATGTACAAATGTTGGCAAATTTTTCATAATACGGCCTTGAAAGAGTGGAAATAAATCATGGTGGTTGAACTAAAAATCTTGTGAACAGATGGTTCCACGTGAATTACTAGGCTATGAATATCATCCTTGCAAAAATTGGCACTTTGACTAGTTTCCTCGAGTGCAAGGAGTGCATTTTTCGGTGGAAAATTGTCTTTTGCAGCCTTGAAGGATATTTTTATGACACTTGTTGAGTATTTCTTATGGATTCTTTTGTGGGGTCATGAAGTTATGTGTCTTAACATGTATTTTCAATTTATTGTCGTGCATTTAGATGAGTCATCTGACATGAACATGCATTATGGGGAAGACTAGGTCACCTTTCTTGGAAATTGTAAAAAGCATGCAATTGCCCCTTTTAGCACATCTACAACTTGCATAAGTGGTTTGCATTCTAAGAATACAAAATTCTTAAACATAGAAGGTTCTACAATATTATAGCATTGGTTCACATCAAAATTTCATATGTTGAAGATGGTGTGCATTTTCCAAAGCCATGATAGGTCATTTTGACATTGATGTTCTACATGCAAATTTTCCTTGATTTGTAACAATTGGCACTTTTTGGCCAATAATATGAAATATGACCATGTGGTAAGGTTAGGTATCTTAAGATATTTCATTTATGTCCTCTTTTTTATTAATTGAATGCATGTTTTGTGATGCACATGCATTTTGGTGAAGACTAGTTCACACGTCTTGAAAATGACAACAAATCACTAACAACCACTTTGGCAAATCTATATTTTTCAATTGAAGGAAATATTCATAAATATGAAGATGTAGGATGGTACGTTAAATGAAACAAGACATCTCTCTTTCCTTAGTTTACATTAGGAGCAATATTAGAGGAATTGGTGGGCATTTTAAAATGTTATGTTAGGTTCATTTGAAAGAAAGATTTTGCATGTGGAATGTCTCATTTTGTAACAAATTGAAAGTGTTTAGCTTGGAACACGAAATATGAACATATGGGAAGGCCAAGAATGATGAAACACACATTTTAAAATTTTCATACCATTGATTAAGTGCTTAATTTTTTCTTGGCGTACACTTTAGTGAAGATTTGACACATTTTTCCAAAATAGACAAAAACAATGAAAATGTCATCTTGGCAACTCTAGAACTTGCATATGATGGTAATATTACGAATGTTCGAAAATTAGGGTGGTTCACTATGTAAAACAATACATAAATGTGTCTTCCTAAATTATCATAAGTAATTTGGTGAGGTTTTGCATGCATTTCACAAAGCTATGTCATTCATAGGTCAAATTTGCAGTAGATAACAAGCATTTAATAGTCTAGGTGGGCATTTTTAAGACTCATGGTGTGCATTCCTACACAACGTTTTTCAAAAGTAGCAAGCAATATTTGATGAATATGGCATGCAATTTTGACCTATTTAATAATGTCTCAAGGAAGAATATGATGCTACACCTATGTGTCTTTTCACACGTGACATATCAAGGAATGTCATCAATGATGACTTGTCTTATGGCTAATATCAAGAATAGCTTGAATTATGGAAGAAAAAAAAACTCAAAAATTATGTACATAATCATAATAAATAATAAATAATGATGACATGGAGAGTGGAGCCATATTTCAAGGGGCTTGATAATTGCTCCTTTATTGTTCAAGCACATAAAGTAGGATGATCATATTTGACTTTGTCAAAATGATCTAATTTTAGGGATATAAGTTTTGTTGTCATAGTGTCATCTATACTTCTTTATGTTCTTTAGATTATACTATTGTATTAGTGTTGTGACCAAAGATCATTTGTGGATCAACTTGTCTCTATCTTCCACAAGGATGCTTGCTTATATTTAGGGAGTTTGCTCTAGGCATATGCATTAGGGAATCTTATGAAATCCTCTACTATTTGATGTAATATTAGAAGGATCAATATATGTAGTCATCACATTGCTATGTAATGAAAAATTAATATTGTTGATTATTCTACTCTCGTGGTTCATCCGTTATTCGTGGTTGTGTATGAGGATTCACTAATTGACGGTACCTTCATTCAATGTTAGTACATGGTTTGATCAACCTTAATTAGTAGGGTTTATTCTTTGAATTTCCTTGTTAATTTCTTCATCACTTCATCTTTAGGTGTTGATTCACTTAAGACTCCATAACCCAAGAGACGAGCACCAATCCTGTTGAATCCATCGTATATTTATTGATTTATCCAAAACTTCCTATGGCGTTTGGTTTGTCACGCACCATTCAAGATTAGTTTGCAACTCAAAAGCAACATTTAGGCAATCCACTCTACAACTAGAAAAACTATTATTGTGAAGTGAGAGAGTTAAATGATGAGGGGATAATGGGAATAACCTTTAGAGTTACACCAAACTCGAATTGATTGATATCTTGGACTTTATATTTGAAAGTGTAGATTCGAGAGATAAAAATTGGGGTTATCACTGATAAAAAATTAAATTTCCCTAGAATCATTAGTCTATGCTACAATAACTCAAATGAGACATTTTCTTTGAATATCTTTCATTTCATCTGGGTACTCCATTGAGAAATGAAGCCACATTCCTCTTGAATTTGAGCTCCATGCTACTTGTATGTTGGTGAGAATAAGCAGTGGTGTGCAAGGCATTATAAAGTGTCACCTGGTAAATCGACTGAGGGTGGAAGCCCCTCTTTTTGTAGAAAAAAATAAATGTATTGCATGTGTACATTGCATGAATCATTGCAAGAAAGTTTCAAGCTCCTTTGGGCAATTTCATTTGAATATTAGGTCACTAACAACTATGGTGTTTATTGTGGAAAGATGTCGGTGAAATGCTTATTTGGTATGTTGTACTTTTTAGGCATTCTATGATATCCAAATCCACGTCCTATTGGAGACAAATGGATAAATCACTAACCAAAGTTTTAGGGTTATAATGATTCAATGAAATTGCGCTTTTATTGTGTTTATTGAGAGTTTTGGTATCATCCACAAGGGTGTTCTAATGAAGACATTTGCGACAACTTTGGAGGATGATGCTTGGTTGTGGTATAAGGAAATGTTGCCAACGAGGATTAAAATTGGGGTTGTTGATGAGGGAAAATTAAAGTTCCCCAGAGGCATTAGTCTATGCTACAATAACTTAGATGAGACATTTTCTTTGAAGACCATTCATTTCATCTTGCTACCCCACTAAGAAATGAAGCTACATTAGTCTCTAATTTAAGTTACATGCTACTTATAGTTGGTGAGAACAAGCAATAGTGTGAAAGGCATTATAAAGTGTCTTCTAGGAACTCCATTGAGGGTCAAAATCCTCTTTTTGTAGAAAAAGATATATATTGCTTCTGTACATTGCATGAATCATTATAGGAAATTTTGAAGCTCCCTTGGGTAATTTCATTTGAATATTATGTCACTAAAAACTATGGTGTTTATTGTAGAAGATGTTGGTGATATACTTGTTTGGTCAGTTGTACTTTTCAGGCATTCTAGGATATCCAAATCCATGTCCTATTGGAGACAAATGGATAAATCATTGACAAAGTTTCATGGTTATAATGATTCAATGAAATTGCATCTTGAATCTTTTACTATGTTTGTTAAGAGTTTTGGTATCATCCATGAGGGTGTTTTGATGAAGACATTCACGATAACTTTGGAGGATGATGCTTGGTTGTGGTATAAGGAAATGTTATCCGCTATGAAGATAGCTCAAGTTGATGATATTATACCTAGAAAGACTGCAACACATTCAACATTAAGGAGGTGCTTATGGGAGTTATTAATTCCCATAATATTATGTTGTTTGTTGAAATTATTGCATGTGCATTTACATCAAAATATCAGAGGATGGAGATAGAAACAATTAAGATGGGAAGGATGTAGCGTTGAAAATAGGAAAAGGTGTAGATTGATTTACATTGGCAATAATTGAAGATGAGAGTCAACCTCATAATCATGAGGAACTGATTTTATTAACATGGGGTCTACGATAAGGTGGCGTCCCCATCAAAATGAAGAAACCCCTTGGGGGGCTATGAAAAGTAGTAGACTAGAGCATCAAGAATATGTACAAGAAGAGAGAGGATGAGAAGGATGAGGCTCATGGAATGATGTCACACATGTGGAAAAGAACATAGCCAAGAGGAAGATCACATGAATACTTTGGAAAGAAGGAAAGCATGTTGTGGATAGACATAAGACAGGTTGTAGGTCCAATGATTCAATGGATAGATAGTCACTTTAAAATGATCTGAGACTTGTACAATGTCGGGATGAGGTGAAAATAATAAGGTTGACATATGTCGAGTTAGTGAGGGCATGTGGTACATAATGGTTCATGGTTATTGTCAGATGGATGGCATGGGTGAATAAAAATATGCCACCTAGAAGATAACAGTAAGGTTGAGGAAGTGTACATGTAGAAAGTTTGTTGTAACTAAATTGTAACTAGTAGTTAGAAGGTGATAATGACTAACATCTATGAACTTGGATAGTGGTTGGAAAGTGAAGGGACAATTATGAGTGGGAGAAGTTGAAGAGGAAGAACAAGAATATTGAAGGTGAATTGACAAAAGATGAAGCTACAACAAGAGTGGAGAGAAATACAAACAAACAAGGAAGAAAAGGGGGGACACTCTAGACAAATCAGAAACAAGAGAAGGTTGTTATGGCCTTTGGTTTGGGAACTTAGTGAGGTTGTAATGTAGTATAATGAAAAGGACAAGAGCCTCTTGTAAGAGTGGATTATGTAGAATTGAATAAGAGATCGATCTATCAATTTGAGATTGGTGTTTCCCCGATGGGTTTCCATTATAAATATTGGTGTTAATTATGAGAATGCTTGTTGTACGTTTTATGTGAAAGTAGACAACACATTTAGATATCCTTGTGCTTGCAATAATAGCTTCCCTAAATATGTAGTGATTTTGTGTGTGGAATAAGATGTCCATGAATCTTAGCTACCACTGTGATTCAATGATCCATCATGGGGCTTGAACTATCATTGAGCTTCCTTGTACTGATGGTAATATTATATATTGAATCTGTTATCACATAAAGTTGTCAAAGGCCGCATGCCGCAACCATGAGCGCAAAGAAAAACACTCATAGCGACTCATTCCAAGCCCGAAATCAATGGTTGAAGCCCGAAATAGATCTGGACCGTTCAATTATCCAGAATGCCATGCGTCATCAGATCCTCAGCACCGGAGGTTTTGCTTAGAGGGAAATGTGGTTTGAGAATTGAAATTCCTGAAGGTCGATTCGCGAAGCAGATCTCAGCCATTGATTCAAAGAGAGAAGATTCGATCCATCGATCTAAAGTGCCAGAGCTGAGTCATTGATTAGGAAGCTTCATCTCATATCACAAGATTAATGGTCACTCTCCATTGCGAGTTCGGAAGGTGCACACATTTTAAAATTTTAAGGGCGGGCCACAATTGAAACTATGGTTTTTGGAAAGGGACGCATGGCAGTTCATGGTGAATTGCGGGGACAAAAGCGGTTTGCTTTCAGACCACCCTTGGTAGTGCCTGCAATCGCGCAATTGCGTAGGGTCATGGCCCTAGGTCACATTGAGGATGGAGCGATGGAGAGGAGTTGCGCCAAAGGCTGAAAACACCTTGCTCCACATCACTCCTGTGCATATGCTATCAGACTGCCACCTGCAAAGCTCGTATTGGTCACAGACAAAGACCATTCATGGCCTCAAGGCGTCAGGATGGACTCGCAGGAGTCATTGGCACCGTCTGAGAACAATTATGGGTGTCAGGCCCAGTCCTAATCCTAATGAAGACAGTTATTGAAGATTGTGGGCAGCAGTTGAGACCTCGCCTCATCCCATAAATGGAAAACATGCAGAGAATGGTCGTAAAGGCAGACTGTCAATCTGAAGCTTCCTTATGGACAGATTTTCTTGTAAAGCACATAACTGTGCCTGGCTCGCATCTAACATGAGGACGCCTGCACAATCTGACAGAGTAGGCGTCGACTGAAGGCTTTGAAGGAAGTGATCTGATCACATTCATCGTGGTTGCATAATTTTAGTATATTTAGGCAGTTTTTATATTTTGTTAAGGTCGAGGGTTGATCTAGGCTCCCTTATTGTAATATTTTGATTAAGAACATTGGTTCTATGGTTATTTATTTGTTTTTGAGACATCTTGGTTAATCTAACTCAGCTTTCTTGCTCCATCTTATTTGCCTCTGATACTGAGAGAGTTCATGATTGACTGATTCACATGGATTGTTATGACTGTATCTGGATAAATGTTATATTATAGTGTTGTTATAATTTCTTTCAGTTTCTTTGATATTTGAATTCAAGAGGATCTTGCGTTTAAGTTTTTCCTCCTTAGGCTGTTGGAAGACCTGATGTCCATAACAGACCTCTACACTTTCTCACCAAAGTCTTCCTCCCATTCACCTTTACTCTAACTTACTGACTGAAGTTGATACAAGACCTCAATTGCTTGTGCATGCTAGCCCAAATTTTCTGAGTTAGAACGTTATTATCTCGAGTCTTATCCATTTGACCCCCTTAAAACTCATTTACATTTACTGTATAAACYGATGGRAACTGAGCTTATCCTCATTACAGTCTGAGGGTGATTGCTAGTGCTAACAGAATCCTAGTTATCGCTAGGATTTATGGACATATCAATTCATGTATTAAAAACAAGGATAACTCAAGCTCATTTTAGACACAARCTTACTACAAATGCAAGGAAGCACAACCTTAAGGATGGCTTATTGAATCTTATAATCTACTAGGATCCATGGACATCCATGTGATGGATAATAAACAATCTTAAGGATGGCTCATTGAATTCTAGTGGCCGCTAGGATTAACACACACACACACACCAAGTACAATGATAGCTCAACAAGCTTAATTTCACAAACAAGCTTAATACTAGCATAGATCCATCTTAACTCTGGATCTATCAAGTACCAAGAGGGATCAAATCCATTGAGGTGTAAATTTTTTGATAATTTAAGATGGATATAGGTTGGTTGTACTTTACCTAAACTCAATAGAACTCACAACTCACAACTTATGGAGACACGGATATGTAAATATGCAATTATGATTATTGTTAAGATATTTATATTTCCATTGTAACAATATTTATATTTAAATATCTATCTATAGTATTTCTATTTATGCGTAAATCAGATATCTCTCTTTTCATATCTCTACATAGTAGTTTGTATATTGAGAATGTATAAAATATCTCTCTTTCATATATAGAGAGATATTTTTATTTATGTTTGTATCTATATTTGACTAATATATGATATCATTATTATTATATGTTATAAGTTTTTTTGTTTTTTTGAAGTGATATACAATTATGTAAGCTTTACCTACATGACAACATACCTACCATATTGAGTTGTATAAGCACCTTTTGGAACAAAAAGCACAAAGAAGTTGAATCTTAAGGATGTATCATTAAATCTTAGTGACTAGTAGGATTCATGGAAATCTAAAAGATGGGTCATTAGAGCCCAATGACCACTAGGATTCATAGACATACACTAGGATTCATATACATATGCATTCACATATCACCCATAAGGATATTTTGAACCTCACTTCATACACAATCTAACTATGAGCACAAGGAAGCACAAGCTCAAGAATGGCTCATTGAATCCCGACAACTGTTAGGATTCATGGACATTCCATGGATGGTTGATATTCAAGGTAAAGGATGACTCATTGAATCATAGCAGCCATTGGGATTCATGGACATATATATCAATTCATATATCAAGCACAATGATAGCTTGACCTCATTTCATGCACAATATTACTACAAGCACCATAAATCTCAAGCTCAAGTATGGCTCATTGAATCCCTGTGGGCACTGGGATTCATGGATATCTCGAGTATGGCTCATAAAAAATCTAGAGGATGGCTCATTGAATCCCTGTGGGCACTGGGATTCATGGATATCTCGAGTATGGCTCATAAACAATCTAGAGGATGGGTCATTGAATCCTAGTAGCCACTAAGATTCATGGAGATATCAAAACGTACATAAAGCATGAGGATAACTCAAACTCATTTCATACACAAGCTTACTACAATCATAAGAGAGCTCAAGCTTAATGACGACTTATTTGATCTTAGAGGTAGTTAGGATTCATGGGCATATAGTGGATAGCTCACACACAATCCCGGTGATGGCTCATTAAATCCTAGTGGCTACTAGATTTCATTGACATATTAATTTATATATCAAACATAAGGGTAGCTCAAGCTTATTTCATACACGAGCTTGTTGCAAGCATAAGAAAACTTAACAAGCTTAATGATGGCTCATTTAATGCTAGTGGTTACTAAGATTCATGGATATCTCAAGCATGGATCATAAACAATCACAAGGAAGGGTCATTGAACCCTAGCAACCTTTAGGACTCGTGGACATATCAGTTCATATATCAATCACAAGGATAGCCTAGCTCATTTCATACAAAAACATACCACAATCATAAGAAAGTGTTGGTCCTCGACCAAGTTTTGAGGAAACCTTGGTCGGATTAGGACCACTTTTTGGACTTCGACAGGCTAGTCGAAGATGGAGCACCCAGACGAAGCTGAGATCATGGATCCCACTTGTTTTGCGGGCTATGTGGACCTAGCAAGGGGTTCATTAAGGGTTTTGTAATGGGTTATGGGATGTCAACCCAAGGGGTTATCCATGATTAGGCCTTTTGTAAGATAGTGTAAAAGTATAAATAAGTAAGAATGTAATGTAGAAAGGAGTCAGTAACTTGCAAGGCTAAGTGCAAGTAGTTTTGAGTGCTTTGTGCAACAAAATATGTATGTAAGGCTCTATGCTTGTTAGAGGGGTTGGCTCTGTGCCTTGACCTAATTTTGGGAACGAGGATCTGATGCTCAGTGCACAGATCTCCTGTCCTCTGGGAAGTTGGGCTCTATCGCTTAATGCATAGGAGCAGATGAATGTAAGAGCTTGAAGACTAATAAAGAAGAAGAAGAAGTTGGTGGAGGTAGTCCCACACTGGGGTGAACCGCGTATACCTTGTGTTGATGGTTTTCTTTGTGCTATGTTATGTTTCCATTTATCTGCTTAGTGATTTTGTTATTATGTATGTTAGATAGATCTATGAAGGCTTAGTGCTTTATTTATATTGAATGTGCTAGATCTAACTTATGATGCTAAGTGTGATGTGTATGTTGTCATTGTTACTGCGTCGATATGTACTTAGGGTTTGATCTGCGATGTGAATAATACTAATGGGTTGATCCATGTTGTTCCTAAGTAATTTGTAGAAGTGTTGTAATCACAGATCTATGTCCCAGCTCGGTTACATACACTTGAGTCCTGTAACCCCCCCATGCCTCTACCTCGGGTGAGACTTCACCTGCTTCGCAGGTGTTGCCGAAAGGGCCGGTAGTTAGGGTTTTGTTGGTGCGTTGTTGAAGCGTTGAACCCTTGATCTGCCCTTGTGCCAACAAATGGTTCTGTTGCTGGGACTTGAAACTGTGATTGCTGGGAACTGAAGTAAAAGAGAAGCTTTGTGTGTATATCTGTTGCTTTAGTGTGCAATATTCTACTCATCTTGCAAAGCTTTGTGCCTTGATAAGAGTAAGATAAGTGATTTTTTTTGTTTTGAAAGCATGAATTTAAGTATGTTTAATAGATTTTGTCTTAGTCTGAAAACTAGGGCACAGTTGGAAGAAAGAGTTGATCTAAATAAATCTGATAGAAATAAATAAATATATGTTATTCCTATGCATAGAAATAATTTTTGGACTAATAAGTGGATGCGGGAACCTAGAAAGATTTTTTGCAGATTGCAGGTCCAACACTGTGATCCTAGTGCGCAGTACAAGAAAAGTTGGGGAACGTTTAAAAGAAAGAGAGGATTGACATTGTGTTATAACTGCAGAAGACCGGGACATCTTGCAAAGGAATGCACTGGTACAGATCCTATTTGTCTTTGTTGTAAAATTGTTGGTCATGAAGTTGAGGATTGTCCAAGGATGATTGCTAAAGTTGAAAGGATGAACATGAGACAAGAAAACTATGCAGCAAGTCAAGAGACTAAGATCATGTTAGAGAATCACAAAGAGAAAGAATCAAATAAATATCAAACTATGTTATTACAGTTGAAAGAAACAATGAATGATCACAAAAATGTCAGTTTACCAGAGATCTTGAAGGTAAAACAACGCATAAGTGCAAGAATAGGAGACTTCAATGTAGATTATTTCTTGGATGGGGAAACACAAGAGAATATTATGACAGAAGAAGCTTGGGAAATTTTGGGAAAGCCTATTGTGATACCTTCATTGGGAAGGATAGGCTTGTTTAAAGGAAAGATGATAACCCTATATGGAAGAGTTACTAATGTACCTATTAATATTTATGGAACATTGACTGAAGAAGAATTTGAAGTCATTAATTTTGTTGAGAACAACGCCCCTTTCCCACTCTTGTTAGGAAAGATTTGGATTGAGAGGGATAAGCTCATAAGGAAAGCAGAGGAAGAAGCTACAGAAAAGAAAAAGCAAGAACTAATGGATTTCATAGCCAGAAAAATAGAGTGATTGATAGAAGAATGAGAAGTTAAGTTGAAGCAACAGAAGGCAAGAGAATTAGCTATCAAGGTTGAAAGAACACAAGAAGGTTTGAAGGACCTATCCATGCAAGAAATGAGTACATCCACCTAGGAATTAATAAGAGAAGAGATATTAACTTCAAACCCTTTGAGAGCACATCAACAGTGCGAAGTCACTTCACTAGGAGAAGACAAGAAAAAGAATGGAAAGGGAATTCCAGAAACAGTTAGAGAAACTCAAATCAAAGGAAAGAAGGCAAGGAAKCTCAATAAGAAGAAGGCAAAGTTGGAAAAGTTGCAGGAAGTTACAGAGAACAAATGGAAGACTTCGCAGGAGGCATGTTTGCAGGAATTGAACCTTGCCGAAACAACAGGACCATGCAGAATGGGACTTCCCCATGACGAAGCTATATGACCATTGGAGGTGCCCCACCCATTAGAACGACGCTCTAGAATGGCTAGAGAATGCATTTATGGGCGGATAGACCGCCATTGGACGTTGAGACCATGCCATAATGGACAGATTCACATTGATGGAAGCATTCCTTCCCGTTGGAGGAATTGTTACAACACTCGCTTACTTAACCCTTCAGACATTGCGTCGAGACCACTTTTTGCCACCCATAATTAACTGATCTAATAGAGAACTGATTGTGTGTGGAGTTGTGATTTCAAAACCTAAACATCGCCATCTGCTTGTTTACCCCGCCTGTCCGTTCACCTGCCCCGACCTGTCCATTTAAAAGTGAGAATGCCAGGCTAGCAGATTGAGTTAGAGAAGTCCGTCGAGGAGGTTCTTAAGAAGTTTATGTATGACAGAGCTAAGTCTGAAGGTATTTAGGCATCATTGACTAGGGGATTGAAGGCTTCCCCTTCAACTGCACGATGCTCTAGCCGTGCTAACCCCGCAACTGAGAAGCGAAGTAAGAATCACGACAATCTGGCTAATGTGAAGCAAATCTCGTCGATCTTACCAGATTATATCCCACCTTTGGCTGATGTTAACTGCAACAACATCCCACAGGACTTTGAATACACTTTGATCACCGCGTACATCCCGAAGGAGATATGCGTAGTTGGAAGCCAGTTGGGACAGATCCCATCCCTGAAGAACAATGACTTTAACCTTGGAGACAGAAAGAACTACACCATGCTCGCACCTCATTGATACTTAACAAAGACCACTGGGAAGAAGCCTTTCATCGTTGACCATTCGTGGATAAAGGAGTTGGCGCAGTACACTATACTCAATGTAATGAAGATCCCTCATTTTGGCCAACATCAGGAGGTTAACGCCTACGTTAAAATCCTCTTGTCGTGCTATCATGGTGGATACATGTGGTTCAACAGGTGGATTACTGTGGATCCGACGCTGATCCACTTGATCACAGGATTGAGCATGCAAGGACCTGACCCTCAGGAGTTCTACCAAGGGAAAGCCTCAGACCGCTCCCTGACACAGCACATAAAGGAGCCATATGGAAAAGTTGAAAAAGTAAAGCAAGTCTACAAGGTAGCCTCTATCCAGGATGGCGCAGTGTGCCTCGCTTGACAACTCATAGTTGGTTAGCTCGTCAGAAAGAATCGCCCCACACAGGTCATCAGGTTCGTTGTGGACCTCGCAGGGAAATGCGTGGAGGGAATGCAGATGAATTGGGCGAGTTACCTCATCAACGACCTTGAGAAAGACTGTCGCTAAGTGTAGGATTAGGAATACGAGTTCCACTTCAGCTGGCTACTTGTGTTGATTGCATTTGTCGCTTGGAAAATGSCTGAGGGAGCAACCTTTCCAGAAATTGAACCATCGGAGCCATTGGCAACTAGATTTTCTACACTATGGTATGCGAATGACATGTTGAAATAATGGCAGTCGAACACAGTGTTCCATGCATACTATCAGCAACTGAAGGTTGCCATAGAGTAATTCTCGCGCATGACATCGCGCACCTTGCACCAGTACAGACCGATCGCTAAGTTCCACGCAGATAGACATTTCATCTATATCACTGCGTGCAGGGATGATAGTAAGGAAGAGTTACAGTCTTATTATAAGCTGATTGACGAAGACATGGAGTAGATCACCAAGGAATGGTCGGAGGATTTACTTGTACTGATTGAAGATGCAGAACTCTCTGATGTTGATATCATAGGAAGCCCCTTGGTCACTCGGGTCGAGCATGTCAGACAAACCAGTGCGAAGAAGAAGAAGAAAAAGGCAGAAGTCTAGAATATAGAAACTGATGAGGAGGACAATGCCTCGAAAGAAGATGGATCTAGCTCACCAGTAGGAGAAGATGAAGTAAATGGAAAAGGAGGAGGGGATGAAGGAGAAAAACAAGGAGAAGGTGAAGCTACACCGCAGAAGGATCCCCCTACCAAGACAGAAACACCGAAGAAGAGGAAGGTTTCTCCGCAAAAACCTTCAGCAAGAAAGATGACCCATGCCAATAAGCCCCAGATGGAGGCCACGCTCATAGAGGATGACATCGGCTTGGTCCGCGAAGTGATGGAGGATGCCTCCGAAGATCTCTTGCAAAGATATGGAGTGAAGTATGAGGAGTTGCATGAGAGAATCGAGAAGGAACTGAACGAAATGCAGTAGGTTATTTGATCTGTCTGCGTAGTGCCTACTGCATCTTCCTCGTCGGAGACCGCAGAATTGAGGGATGAGCCTGCCCAATTAAGAATATTAGCAGATGCGACAGAGGCTCAGCTTCAGAAAATACAAGAAGAAAAGGAGAAGGCTATAGAAGCCTTGAAGCAAGAGAAAGAGGAAGTCTTAGAGCAACTACGAGTTGCGCGGTACTGTGTAACCGCTTATGAAAATGAGAAAGATGAGTTTTAGGTGATGCTCGAGGAGGACAAAGTGAAGATACAGAGAGAAAAAGACCAACTGCTTGCAGAGCAGACTGTAGTTAAAGAAGCGGTGAATAAAACACTTCGCTTTGTGCTAGGCTTGGCACAAGAGGAACATGAATCAGTCGAGGTTCAAGTGGCGAAGCTCGCTGAGACCATCTAGTAGTTTCACGTGAGGATAATAGAGCTGGAAGTCCAAGAAGTGTGTGACCAAAGATAAGAAGCCGCCAAGAACGCAGTAGGAAGGATCAAAGTCCTCACTTCAGAGTGCAAACAGTTGAGTGATCGAAGTGCGCAAACTTATGACCGCCTTGCAGAAGATCCAGAGCTAAGGAAACTGGAAGCACAACAACAAGCATTCACCGTGGAGGCACAGATGAAGTTACTCACTGTAGTCGAGAGAATGAAAAGATCACAGGAACAACGTGCAGTCCAGCAACAGATTATTGCCATCCTAGGCAGAGTAATGGAAGTCACACAGAAGTTGCAACCAGTGCAAGATGAAGCTTGCAAAGTGTTTGAAGAGATTGAAGGACAAGGCTCGCAGTTAGAACAAGTGGTTGGGACAGTGGAACAACACTTGGAAGGGCCTATTATAGAGCAGATGATCCAAGATCTCGCTAAGCAAGAGGCTCGGGCAAAGCAACAAGTTGAGGTAGCTCAAGTGAAGATTGAGGCCTTCGAAGCAACATTGCCCAAACCTGAGTGACTCGGGATGAGTCACAGGTGATTGTTGGGGGTCTGTTGGCCCTCAACCAAGTTTTGAGGAAAACTTGGTTGGATTAGGACCACTTTTTGGACTTCAACAGGCTAGTCGAAGATGGAGCACCCAAGCGGTGCTGAGATCACAAATCCCACTTGTTTTGTGGGCTATGTGGACCCAACAAGGGGTTCGTTAGGGTTTTTGTAATGGGTTATGGGATGTCAGCCCATGGGGTTACCCATGATTAGGCCTTTTTGTAAGAAATTGTAAAATTATAAATAAGTAAGAATATATTGTAGAAAGGAGTCATTAGCTTGCAAGGCTAATTGCAAGTAGTTTTGAGTGCTTTGTGCAACAGAATATGCATGTAAGGCTATGTGCTTGTTAGAGGGATTGGCTATGTGCCTTGACCTAATTTTGGTCCGGTGCTCAGTGCATAGATCTCCTATCCTCTGCGAAGTTGGGCTCTGTGGCTTAATGCACAGGAGCAGATGAATGTAAGAGCTTGAAGACTAATAAAGAAGAAGAAGAAGTTGGTGGATGTAGCCCCACACTGGGGCAAACCACGTATACCTTGTGTTGATAATTTGCTTTGTGCTATGTTGTGTTTCCATTTATTTGCTTAGTGATTTTGTTATTATGTATGTTAGATAGATCTATGAAGGCTTATTGCTTTATTTATATTGAATGTGCTCGATCTAACTTATGATGCTAAGTGTGATGTGTATGTTGTCATTGTTATTGCGTCGATTTGTACTTATGGTTTGATCTATGATGTGAATAAGACTAATGGCTTGATGCTTGTTGTTCCTAAGTACTTTGTAGAAGTGTTATAATCATGGATCTATGTCCCATCTCGGTTACAGACACCTGAGTTCTGTAACCCCCCCTGCCTCTACCTCGAGTGAGACTTCGCTTGCTTCGTAGGTGTTGTCGAAAGGGCCAGTAGTTAGGGTTTTGTTGGTGCGTTGTCAAAGTGTTGAACCTTGGGTCTGCCCCTGTGCCAACAGAAAGATCAAGGTTAATATGGATTACTGAATGCTAGTATCTATTAGGATTCATGGACATCTCAAGGGTAACTCATACACAAGCTCAAGGATGGCTCATTGAATCCTAACGATCACTACAATTCATGGATGCTTCACTTCATATATAAAATATAATCATATCTTGAGCTTATTTCATGCACATGCTTATTTTAAGCACAAGGAAGCTTGACAAGGTTAAAAATGGTTCATTGAATCCTAACGATTGCTATGATTCCTAGACATATCAATTCATATATCAAACACATGGATATATCAAGCTTATTTCATACATAAGCTTTCTACAAGAATATGGAAGCATAAGCTTAAAGATGGACCCTTCAATCCTTGTACCCAATAGGATACATGGAAGTCTCAATAATGGTCAATACACAAGCTTAAGGATGGTGCATTGAATCCTAGTCGATCTACACAAGCGTAGGACAAACATAAGGACACTGAATCTTAAGGACGGGGCATTGAATTCTAGYGGCCACTAGGATTTATGGACATCTAAAGGATGGCTCATACACAAGCTCAAGTGTGGTTGATTGAATCGTAGTGGCTACTAGGACTTATGGACATCTCAATTCATATATCAAAAACAAGGACAACTCAAGCTCCTTTCATACACAACATTATGCAAGCATAAGGAAAATGAAGCTTAAGGAAGGCTTGTTGAATCTTGTAAATTGTAAGGATTCATGGACATCTCAAGTATGGATTATAAACAAGCTCAAGGATGGGTCATTGATTCCCAATGACCTATGGTATTCATGGATGCATTGATTCAAGCAAAAGGACAACTCAAGCTCATTTCATACACAATCTTACTACAAGCACAAGGAAGCTTAAGGATGGCTTATTTAACCCTAGCACCTGCTAGGATTCATTGACATCTCAAGGATGGGTTATTGAATTCTAGTGGTTGCTAGGATTCATAAACATATCAATTCATATATAAAACAAAAGGATAGCTTAAGCTCATTTCATAGACAAGATTACCACAAGCATAAGAAAGCTCGAGATTAAGGATAGCTCATTGAATCCTAATGGCCACTAGGATTCATGGACATCTCAATTATGCCTCATAAGCAATATCAATGATGGGTTATTGAGTCCTAGTGGTTTATAGGATTCATGGACATCTCAATTCATGTATCCAGCAAAAGGATAGCTCGAGCTCATTTCTTACACAAGCTTACTACAAGCACAAGGAAGTTCAAGCCTAAGGATGGTTCATTTAATCCTAGTGGTTGCTAGGCTTGGTGAACATCTCAAGGATCACTAATACACAAGATCAATTATGTCTCATTGAATCCTAGAGGCTATTAGGATTCATGGACATTTCAAGGATCGCTCATACACAAACTTAATGATGGCTTATTGAATCCTAACAGTCTCTAAGATTCATGTGCATAACAATTCATATATCAAACACAAATATATATCAAGCTCATTTCATGCATGAGCTTATTACAAGAAGAAGGAAGCTCAAGATTAACCCAATTCATAGAATCCTAGCAGTCACTAGGATTCGTGTACATTTCAAGGATCACTCATACACAATCACAAGGATGGCTCATTGAATCCTATCTCCCACTTGTGTGTGATTTGTGCTTCAATGATAATTGAAATGAGATGTTCATGAATTCTAGTTGTGGCTAGGATTCAATGAGCCATCCTTAAACTTTAGTTATCCTTGAGATAGGGTTTTAAGAAGTGAGCTACACTTGAGTTTTCATACACATGGTTTATCAGTGTAAAATAGGTCTATAAGGTAATAACCATGACATGTTTATACTCGAGTTATTTCAATCCTACATATACACACATTGGAGTTCTTTAAGACAATCACCATAAGGGTCTTTGAAGATCATTCATTTCATCTGGCTACTCCACGAAGAAATGAAGCCACATTCCTCTTGAATTTAAGCACCATGCTACTTGTATGTTGGTGATTGTTATGACATGATTTGTACTTGTGCAAATCCCTCCACAAGATGACAAACTTGTGTAACAACTAGAAGTACTCATCACTGTCACCTAGGCAAGTACTTCCCTCGTTTTCATACACATGCTTATTATAAGTACAAAGAAGCTTAACAAGGTTAAGGATGGCTTATTGAATCCTAACAGTTGTTGGGATTCATGGGCATATCAATTCATA
This sequence comes from Picea sitchensis, assembly GCA_010110895.2. Classification (NCBI taxonomy): domain Eukaryota; kingdom Viridiplantae; phylum Streptophyta; class Pinopsida; order Pinales; family Pinaceae; genus Picea; species Picea sitchensis. The sequence continues at coordinate 105,206 of SNQJ01S0002310.1, read as the reverse complement.
TATCAAACACATGGATAGCTCAAGTTCATTTCATACTTAAGCTTACTAAAGCACATGGAAACATAAGCTTAAATATGGACCCTTGAATCCTTGCAGCCAATGGGATACATGGACATCTCAAGAATTGCCAATACACAAGCTTAAGGATGGCGCATTGAATCCTAGTAGACCTACACAAGGACACCAGATCTAAGGATGGGTCATAGAGTTCTAGCAACCATTAGGATTCATGGACATCTAAAGGATGTCTCATACATACGCTCAAGGGTGGCTCATTGAATTGTAGCAGCTGCTAGGAATTATGGACATCTCAATTCATATTTCAAACACAAGGATAGCTCAATATCCTTTCATACACAACATTACTACAAGCATGAGGAAAATGAAGCTTGTTTCCCCTTCATGGGTAACAGTCCTAGTGCCACCCAATCAACCAGTGTGGCATGTTCCATCTCGCATGGGATTAGTTGATCATGCCATTTAGATGATTATTCTCTCCTTATTCTCCCTTAGTTGCATGATGATTCTACCTTCACCACTTATCCATCTCAGATATGGTATATTGATTCTATTCGGCCTCACACCTCGGATTACAGTTGCACTTGGTATATTATGCTTTTAGTATGCATAGTCACGATACTTTGGTTTAAGATGCAATACTTCATATGTTGTGCTATGATCCCCATGCATTGGTTTGTCATTTAGAGGTGGTGATATAACTTCTAAACTAATCATGAAAATGATAAACATTCAAGTGATATCTAATAACAACTCCATAACATTAACACTTGTATATTTTGTCTTGTTTTACCATAGAGGACATGATTTTCCTTTAAAGATGTGACAGGTCTTGAGTTAGGTCATACTACTAGTGATCAAGTGTGTGCAATGTGTCCATATCCCAAACATGCATAACACCTTTACACCTTTCCCTCTCACTTCCATCTCATTCATAAAAAGCGATCCTCTACTTATGTTTGACTTATCACATGTCATATAGCAAGGTCTAGCCCAAGCAAAATGGAAAAATAATGTAAGCTTAAGTCAAATAAAGCCAAAAGGATAGAGGTGAAGAACAAAAAAAAAAAAAAAGATAATGTGGTTAGAGTTATTCCACCTCATTAAAAAGGCCAATAGCCCTAGTCCCATGCTTGGCTATGAATATCTAAAGAAGGGGACTAGAAAGATCAAAGAAAAATGTAAAAGGAGAAATAAATAAAGTATTGAGGTGGTAAATTTAAGTAGAAGCTCCCTTTTAGAATGCTTACATATACAAATAATGAAGACTCCTATCTCTTGAAATTTAGTTGGACTAGAAAAAGGGACCGTTATCATCATACGGGGATGTGAGGGTCATTACTTGACATTCCCCATCCTTTTCCATAAATTATTCACCTTTTCACCTACAACCAATCTCGTTATCTAGGAAATATTACTTGTCTTGGTCTTTGTCACATGTAATAAGGGATTAACAATGTACTCCCATGGTAAACTTGGGCAAATTTTTAAATTAACCTTTGTTATGTTGTTGCTAGAAGAGAAACACAAGATGTGCACCATCTAATGGCTTGTAAGGGGGTTAGACCCACCATTACGAGTGGATGCTTGACATTGAGAGTTGTGTACATGTATATGAGGTATCATCCATGCCTTGGGAAACATGTACCATGCCTCGATATTTGTGACAATGCATTGGGATCTGTGATGTTGCATTGGGATCCATGTACCCATATTTGGTCATGGTGAGCAATATCCAGCCTGCTGCAGAGTCATTAAGACTATGCAGCCTGGATCATACCTTGCGTGCTAGCCATCCATGTTCCATCCCCATATGGCTCACCATTAAGTATGGTCATCATGTCGCGCATATATTTCGATCGGTACAAACTCCGACGACTTCACCGAATCTTCCCGTCTGCCTACCTCCAGCAAACATCATTAACCCACGGCGTTAACCTACCACTGCTCCCTTATGGTGTCCCACTTTCCAATAGACATGGCATCTGTGAGGGACAATCGTTGAATTTAATTGAGTTGGTGAATTCAAATTTTAAAATCTAAATGGAGGGAATGGATCCCCGCACTCTTCACCTATCATAATTCTACACATGTATTCAGAACATATATCAAACGAAGTAAAGGGGAGGGGTTTTCAGGGACAGATCACGAAGCCTAATAGTCATTCTCAGCGTGATGTTATGCTCGTTTTCAGTGGATGTATCTTGGACCCCTCATCAACTCCAAACTTTGAACCAAAGCTTTCCAGAATTGGCCATGGTCTCCACCCATTGTAAAGAGACTCCATGGATGGGCTCCATATCCTACATTGGATCCACCAATACCACCCAATTGCCCAACAGGTTTAATTTCAACAAGGATTATTTCAAAGCAAGGTTGAATTTCATAAAAGCCCCTATCCCGCCGCCTTCGGCCTTCAATGGAGCATGGAAATTTATGGAACAAGAGCTTAATGTTACCATTATTTTGGCTCCTCCAGGAAATTTTTTTTATCAAATAAARCCCTGTAAGATCCCATTTGACAACAGGATATAATTTTTCCAAGAATACATTGGGCGTGTTATTGAAAACAGGATCCCCTACTCTACTAATTTTCTGCGTCGAATGTAATGGTGTTTGACCATGAGATTTCTCAATGTTGGCACGCTGGAATTCAAATCTATATTTGTTGAAAGTATGGTTTTTGTTGTCCGAGTTCCCTGCATGAACGCTTTGTTGCTTGGACCCTATATAAATCTGTTTGTGCTGACAAGTTGAGTGCTCCCATTTGTTGTTGAGAAACTATGTTGTCGGGAATCACTGGCAGGGTAATCTTTGTGTGATGATAGTGGGCAGTGGGGTAGTAGTTTTTTCCTTCTTTAACAGTGATTTTAAAATCTGCCAATTTTTTTATTAATGTTTATTTATTGTTAAAACTGAAAATTAACCCAATATAGTCATTCTCAAAACTTTGGATTATAGTCATTGTTAACGCTTTGGATTATGTTATTATGAAAAGCGTAAAAGATGTGTAAAGGAATATTTAAAATCATGGATAATTGGTTTTTTTTTATTTATTCAATTAATTATAAGATGTAATATGTTTGGTTTATCATTTTTTTCTTTTAATTTTATAAATTTGAATATATATATATATATATATATATATATATATATTAATTTTTTAAAGAATTAATTAAAAAAAAGTTAAATATTAATTTAATTTTATAATTATTAATATAATTAATGAGATTAAAATGATATATGGTTAAGTTTTAAAGTAAAAATGGATTTAATCTTAATTTTATTCATTTAATAATTTGCATGTTATAAAGCATTCCAAAATGGAGTTCAATATTTCAATTATTAATATTTAATTTCATTTATAAACTTAAGTAATTTGTCATCTTTATAGAATATAGGGAATGTTATGCTTGTGTTGTTTTATTTTAATTAATTTGTATATTAATTGTACATGTTTGTGTGCATAGTGTAACTAAGTTAGAAAAATAAACTTCATGGGAGTTTTAAATATAAATAAATTAAAGATGCATTGGGAGGTTTTTTTTTTTAAATGTTAAGTTCTAACGAGTATTGTGATGATTATATAAGTAAAATAGTGAATGATGAAGAACTTGAAAAACTTTTAAAGGATGTTGACAAATATAAACTTGTAAGGCATGTACATTGAGGCTTATGGAGTTATCTATCCATTGCTAAAGATCATACAAATACATATTTCTTTTTTGTTTGTATTATTGAATGTACCTATAACATATTTAAGGAAATATTTTTGAAAAGCCCAATTATTTGAAAATGACATATTGCTTAAATAGATTGTTTTCATTTATTCATATTCAACCTTCTCATCATCACATATCAAACAATCTCCTTACTACTATGTTTGTTTTTTCATAGGAACATGCAAATACTATGGATTTTGATTATATGTATTATGCTACACAAATGTTTGAGCAATATTCTCGATTGAAACCTTTGCAGTAAATGTTGAATTACCATAATTACCATATTCATCCAATGGAATCAACTAGGATTATGCCATAGATTTTGACAATACCATAAAGTCTTCCCAATTAAACGCTAATATGCATGATGCTTGTCATTTCACAAAGTTGCAATGCACTTGTGATTACAACCAAAATTAGACTCACTTGTGATTAAAACCAAAATTAGACTTATCAAGTATTTTGATAGTTAAAAATATGCCTTCTCCATGTAACCCCATTGTCTCTAGAGAGATTTATTAGTGTGGATATTCTTCTATATGTAGAAAATCACAAATTCCTTAAATGGCTATCATATGCAACATTTATCAATGAGGTGTAATTTATCTCATTTATGTACTAGTTTATAATGATAATTACAATGGCAGTTGAATTTCATCTTACAACAAGATGAACCATTACAAACATTACAATGAAACAATATTGATTGTACATTAAAATGATTCATTCAATTGCTTTGTAACCTTATAGTGGTGGGTCGTTAATGAATTCTTTTATCCCACAAACATATAAAGAAGTGGTTATAGTATACTTTTGATAAGAATGTTACCCTCTCGGGTTAATAAGATTAACAAAACTCTAACTCATTTATATGTTAATGTGTAACATTTACATATTTAATTCTTTTTAAGAAAACGAAATCTAATGTTCCTAATCAAATCTAATTTTCCTAACTACACCAACTCACCCTTACTTATTTAGTTTAGTTTAGTATTTCATCTCTTATTTGTTTGGCACTGAGAAAGTGGCAGTTACAAAAGCCGAATTTCATATATGCGCATATACGAAAGTCGTAAATACCCATATACGAAAGTCGGCTAACGTATATGCACATATACAGAATTCAGCTTCCGTATATGTTCATATACGGAAGTTGGATTTTGTATATGCGCATATACAGTAGCTGGCTTCCATATACGTGACTCCCATATATGCACATATACCAAAGTCGGCTTTCGTATATGCCCATATATGGAATTTTGCTTCTGTATATATGCACATATACGAAACTCAGATTATGTATATATGCATATAGGCAAGCTGAATTTCGTATATACACATATACGAAAGTTGCACATATGAAAGTCGACTTTCATATATACACATATACAAAAGTTGACTTCCGTATATGTGCATATACGGAATCCCACTTCCTTAAATGCACATTTATGGAAGAATGCTTTCGTTAGTGTGAATATACAGAAGCTTGCTTCCATATATGTGCAAATATGGAAGTCAACTTCTGTAAATGCGCATATATGGAAGCAATCTTTTTTATATGAGCATATACAAAAGCGCTTCCTTAAATGCACATATACATAATCCAGCATCCATATATGTGCATTTACGGATGTTGGCTTCCGTATATACGTATATATAGAAGTGGTCGAATTCGTCTCCCGTATATACGTATATACATATATATGTATATATGTTGGCTCCCGTCACTTCAATATATGTGTATATACGGAAGTGGTCAAGTTCGATATATGGACAGCTTCGATATATGCACATATACGAAAGCCTATCACTTATGTATATGCACATATATGGAAGTGGTCGGCTTCCATATATGCGCATATAAGTGTATCGCTTCCGTATATGCGCATATATAGAAGCGGGCCACTTCTGTATATGTTCATATACGGAAGCCAACCACTTTCGTATTTGCACGTTGGCTTCAGTATATGGTCGACTTCGGTCTATGCACATATAGGGAAGCCGACCGTTTACATATATGAGCATATATTGTTGGAAATATGGCTATAGCTGAGATGACGTAGATGGTCAAGGTTGTCATTGATGGAAATCGGTTGGTTATGGAGCATGCACAAGAGATGCTGGAACACAGAAGCTGAATCACAGATGTTGAAATGCAGATGCTGAAACACAGATGCTGAAACACAAATGCTGGAACG
>SNQJ01S0002310.1:76434-93361 GCA_010110895.2 Picea sitchensis | reverse complement strand
TCAATTGGCTAAAGCAGGTATTGCTCCTTGTCTCCTCATAGTGTGCTATCATTTCTTCTGTGAAAATTGTCCAAGTGACTAGTGATTTGCGAGAAAAAATCCATCGATACCATACAAATTGATTAGGTTCTAAATATAAAGAAGCAATTCGTACCTTTTGTGTATGTGGCACATTATGGAGATCAAAGAATTGCTCCATATGAAGTATTCATGTGATTGGGTCCATGCCATCAAACTTCCTCATATCAATATTAGGAACATGGTTGGTCTTCAAACCAAAGTTGGAGTTTCTCCATTCTTGATTCACCTTCCTTGTGTCCTCATCATAAATTTCATGGGATGCATTTTCACTTTCAAGTGTCTTCTCTGTTACGAAATTTTTCAATACTTACATGATCTCCCCTTTTAAACCATCCATCTTAGTATCCAACTTAGATTCCATTGAATCCATCTTAGTATCCAACTTAGCTTCCATTGAATCCATCTTAGTATCCAACCTAGTTTCCATTGAATCCATCTTCTTTTGTAGTTCATTTATGTCCCTACGCATTTATTCACCTTCATCAAGAGTCCAAGTAGGATTTTCTGGAGGATTATTTGGTGTAGAAGTTCCCTTTTTTGGTGGCATGTTGGCCAAGTATTACTTTTGAACCTTGATTTTGAGGTGGTTCTGCTAGACAATATTTCTTCTGTTGTATATCCCAAGTTTCGGCCCTTCTGGGTATGAAACTTTCTTTTATGTAGTTCTCTCATATTTCTTCTCTGCAATGCCACAGGTATGATCAAAATTGGATGTGCCAAATGGAATTTACGGTAACTTCCCCACAACTTGTTGATTTTTTTCCTTTCCAGGAGATCTCACTTGTATAGCGTACCCCACACAAAATAATTGATATAAAATTCTAAAACTCGCACCAGAAATACTACAGACTGTCCACGATCCAATGAAACTAGTCCCACTCAATTTGGATACTCTAGGAAGAAGTTATGACTGTTTTACCTGGAACACCTTCTTGAGACTAGTTAGATACCCTATCTTACATAGGGTGTCTCTACAAATTTAAGATGACCCAGAAGATGAAAATTGTACCAAAGATACCTTACTGATTTCTGTAAATATCCTCCGGAGTTCAGGGTCTCAAACATTACAAAAAAGTTTTTATAGCGAAAATTCCGCAATGACTCAGTTCATGATGATTCCAGAACCCTATCTTGTACAAGTTGTATCTCCAAAAGTATAAGGCCTCAAGAGATGAATTTTGAACCCAATGTACCTTGATCCGTCTACTAAATATCCTCCAATTCGTTCCTTCTGAAATGTTGTAGAAAAAATGTTATAACGAAAACTCCAAGGTGTCTCAGATGTAGCAGCAAAACCCCAAGACCTTGAGCTCTGATACCATATGTTAAGAACCAAATATCAATATAGCATAGAAAAACCTCAGAAAAAGTACTCAACGCCTTGAAAAAGAGATAATTTAAGATAATAATACTCTTCGAGGGGGCAACCTCCTTTTACCCCACTTAAATGTTCAAGTACAAGATGATTCAAAATGAAAATGTCTCTTTGGTATATATAGGAGACTAGGAGGTATAATTACAACTAATGGCCTAAAGCCAACATAAATAAAATAACATTACTAATATAATATTCCCCAATTAAGGGGTAATGAGCCAATATTAGGGCTTAACAGTGTTGGACATGTGGAGAGCCACATTACCAATGTGACTGCTTAGTTGAGAGGACTAGAGCATTTAGATCAGCTGGACCCACTACCGTTGGATATTTGGGCAAGGTACATCAGATTCATGCAATGGTGAACAACCACCAAGAAGAGCACCAATTGACTGTGCTCGAGACGTCAGGTACCGTCGCTGAACAGACCCTTAGTATTTTGATAGATCTCGGTTCTAGAGAGAGTTTTATTTCTGGTGTAATGCTAAAAAGAATTAAGGTAAAGGTAGTCGAGCAAGACGAGTTTAGCTTTGTAGAAACGACTTCGGGAGCTAAACAGAAGGTTGGAGGGAAGGTTACAGGTCGTATCCTTAACCCGTGAGATTTTGTCACAAGAGCCAACTTGTACGTCATGATCTTAGGGTCTTATGACGTTGTGATCAGTATGGACTAGTTGGAATCGCATGAGGCAATACTCCACTGTAAGACGAAACAGTTGAGCTTGGTCGATGACGAGGGATGGAGACGCGTGATTGTAGGTAGGAACTAAGGATTTTCCCTAAGTTTCATCTCTTCCCTACATCTACGGAACAGCATGCACAAGAGATTCCAGCTATATGCGATCCTTACGTTAAACGTAAAAGGCGTAGTAGAAGGAATGGAAAACCTTCATGTAGTACGAGAGTTTGTGGATGTATTCCCAGAGGAGTTACGAGGGTTGTCGCCTGAGAGAGAATTGGAAATTACCATCGACGTAAAATTGATAACTGAACCGATAGAAAGAACACCTTATCGGATGTCGACCCCAAAGTTACAAGAGTTGAAAATGCAATTGAAGGTGTTGTTGGACCTAGGACTTATACATCCAAGTTTGTCATCGTGGGGTGCGCCTGTTATTTTCATATGGAAGAAGAATGGGTCATGGAGATTCTGCATTGACTACCATCAATTGAACAAGAAAACGATCAAGAATCAATATCTGTTGCCAAGGATTGATAATCTATTTGATCAGATGAAAGGCGCGACAGTGTTTTCGAAGATCGACTTGAGATAGGGGTATCACCAGTTACATATCAAGGAGGAAAACATCCCTAAGACTTCCTTTAAGATGAGGTTGGACATTACAAGTTTACTATTTTACAGTTTGGACTGACAAACGCCCCTAGGGTATTTATGAGCTTGATGAACGGGATGTTCCGCGAATACTTGGACAAGTTCATCCAAGTGTTCATTGACAATATTTTGATATATTTTCGGATGATGGAGGAGCATGATGAACACTTGCTCCTAGTACTACAATGTCTACGAGAGAACAAATTGTTTGGGAAGCTCTCAAAATGCTCGTTTTATCAATTGAATATTCACTACTTAGGGCATGTCATCTCCGACGAAGGTATCGTTGTGGATCCAACAAAGGTCGAGGTTATTATGGAATGGCTTGCGCCAATGAATGTCCCAGAAGTGCATAGATTCATGGGTTTAGCAGGATATTATCGACGATTCATTGAGGGTTTTTCGAAGATAACAAACACAATTACGGAATTGCAGAAGAAGAACAAGAAGTTTGTTTGGATCGAGAAATGTGTAGAAGAATTTCAGAGGCTCAAGGAGTTGTTGACGACAACACCGATACTAAAGGTCCCTGACATGTACGAGGATTTCTTGGTATGCACTAACACATCCAAGGAAGGCTTGGGCAGAGTCTTGATGCAAGACGGTCGAGTGATCGCTTACATATCGAGAAAGTTGAGAAGGTATGAGGATAACTATGTGACGCATGATTTGGATCTGTAAGCCATTGTTTATGCCTTTAGAGTATCGAGACACTACCTTATTGGATGAAAATTTGAACTAAAAACGGACCATTGTCGTTTACAACACATCTTTACACAAAGCAACTTGAACGAGCAACAATGGAATTGGTTGGAATTGCTTAGCGAGTACGATTTCGAGATTACTTACATAAAATGAACAATGAACAAAGTGGTTGATGCATTGAGTCGGATACCATGCATATTTTCAGTGAAGCCTCTTCATACAAATCGACGTGAAAAGATTATAACTTTATAGCGCGATGATGACTGGTATAAAGAGGTCTGAGATTTTATCGGATAAAAGACAATGATGGTACCAAATTTTGAGGGATTTAATGTGGACAACGACGGACTATTGAGATTTAATAATTGGATTTACGTGCTGCCCAACGACGAGTTGAGGAGTTTGATCCTAAACGAGGCTCATAGTGTACATGGCTCATTCTGGAGTCACGAAGATGAGGGTAGACCTTAAACCCTTATTCTTCTGGAAATGAATGAAGGCAGACATAGTCAACTACGTGGCAAGATGTCTAGAATGTTAGCAAGTAAAGGCTGAACATAGACATTCGACATGATTACTACAGCCACATGTTATTCTTGAATTGAAATGGGAGGTCATTTTGATGGATTTCATTGTTGGATTACCACTAAAGGAAAGAAGACACGACCCAATTTTTGTAGTACTCGACACTCTGATGAAGAGTGCTCATTTTATTCTTGTGCCTACGACGTATCAGGCACCAGACATGGCTAGAGTTTTCATCAGTGAGATTGTGAGGATGCATGGCATGCCTAAGAGGAAAATATTCAATCGAGGATCTATGTTTAGAAGATGATTTTGGATGAGTTTCCAAGAGGCCTTGGGAACCCAAATTAACTTTAGTACCGCATATCACCCGAAGATAGATGGGCAGACCGAGCGAACGAACCAAATATTGGAGGATATGTTGGGCATGTACTTGATGGACCAATAGAAGCATTGGGAAGAATTTTTTCCACTGGTAGAATTTCCATATAACAACAGTTATCAAAGAACCATCAAGATGGCACCTTTTGAGTTTCTTTATGGGTGACCATGTTGAATGTCTTTGAGTTGGGATCATCTTGAGGATAGGGTCCTGGTGGGACTAGAAGCGATCCATAAAATGGAATACCAAATGAAAACCATAATACAAAGGATAAAGGAAGCGTAGGATCGACATAAGAGTTATGTTGATGCACATCGTGTCGACTGCAGTTATGAAGTTGGTGATCGATTGTTCTTGTGAGTGAAATCACAGAAGAGTTCGATCAAGTTTGAAAAGGGTTCTAAACTCTCTCCTAGGTTCGTGGGACATTTTGAGGTTGTGGAAAGGAAGGGGCTCATAGCCTATCGACTAGCATTGCCTGATTCTTTGAGGTGTATGCATGATGTTTTTCACGTGTCTGTTTTGAGACATTATGTTAGTGATCCTACAGATGTTATTGACATGAGTTCTTTGTAGATATCACGTGAGGGTACTCTCACGGCAAAGGAAATACACATTTTGGACCATCGCAATCGACAACTACAGCGTTGAATGGTAGATCAGGTCAAGGTCCAGTGAGACAACTATAGTCTGTACTCGGTGACTTGGGAGGACGCATATGATATGCGTCAACAACTTCCATTTTTGTTTGATAGCTAGACATATAGACATTATGAGATATTTATTTCGGCACTTATATACTGTGAAACTTCGGGATGAAGTTTAAAACAAGAGGGGGTGTATGTAACATCCCGCTGTTGCACACACGATCAGACTTATTTTTTTAGGACACTTGCGTGCAAATGATCCAGTCCATTATACGATTGGTTGTTTTGATTATGCGTATGAGATGTTGTGGATTTGATGATATGTTATTTTTCTATATTTATATCGACATGCCAACCATATAGAGTAGTGTCAACACAACTTGCTTCTTACAAACAACCCTCTAAGTTGTCGATGTTAATGCCAAAAAGGGTAGGGCACAAGGGACAACCTTGCTTAACTTCTATATTATAATTAATTTCTCTCGACCTAGCCTCAGTATTCCTAAACTTCCATAATATTAAAATTAATTAATTTATTCTTATAATTAATGTATGACAGTTGACTTATCACCATTTTTCAAGAAAAAATGACACCATCTAAAGTTATTTTAGGTTTTACTAGAGAACCAAAAAAATAGTTTCATTTTAAATATTATTCAAAGAAAAACCCATTGGGACTACCTTTACTAGAGTAGTGTGTTTTCTATTAACATGTAGCCTTAATCATATATTGAATGAGCCAAATGGTTAAAAACATGTGTTACACCATAAGTTCAAATCCAAATCCAAAAGAGATCTTGAAATAGTTCATAAAATCATTTAGAAATAAATGGTATACTCGTGAGAGAAATGTTAAGATTGAACGAATTTTGGCTGAATATGTAACACACAAATTTGCATATCGTTTTTTTAAGATGCCGTTATTTAATATGCAGAAAAGTAGATTGAAACTAACTAAAATGCAGGTTGTTCTTGGCGGAAGAGTGAACTACTGAATGATGGCTAAAGCAAATGCATAAATGAGCCCTGGCCATAACATTGTTTTACTGTGATCAACAAAACGAAACGCTGGAAAAATAACAGGAGCAACAGACATCACTTACAAGTTACAGCTTCATTTTGCTTCTGGTTTAGTGACGCGCCTTATTCAAATTAACTAAACTAAATAGAGACACTGTTGGGAATTCCTTTGCCAGTTAGCCCTCCTTGACGACTCAAATCTGAGGTGTTTGGATAAAGTAAAGTATATGGAACCTGGGCAGGACCAGATCTGTTCTTCAAATTTGCGTCTTGGTTTCTTTCTGTTATATTCCTTTCTATGTCTTTCAACTTCTTCCCAAAGCGTTCAAAAGCCTCTGTCACACGTTTATCCTCAATCCATTCACTCGTGGCTCTCTGCCCCAGATATACCTCGTCTGTTGAGTGCCTCGATAGGATTTCTATCAGGGCTATGCCCAGGGTCGTTTGGAACTGGTTACTAATCGTTTTGAGGAAAAACAAGTCCGGATTCTCCACCAATACCACCCAATTGCCCAACAGGTTTAATTTCAACAAGGGTTATTTCAAAGCAAGGTTGAATTTCATAAAAGCCCTTATCCCGCCGCCTGCAGCCTTCAATGGAGCATGGAAATTTCTGGAACAAGAGCTCAATGCTACCATTATTTTGGCTTCTCCAGGAGAAAGAAATTATCAAATAAAGCCCTGTAAGATCCCATTTGACAGCAGGATATAATTTTTGCAGAAATACATTGGGCGTGTTATTGAAAACAGGATCCCCTACTCTACTACTTTTCTGCGTCGAATGTAATGGTGTTTGACCATGAGATTTCTCAATGTTGGCATGCTGGAATTCAAATCTATATTTGCTGAAAGTATGGTTTTTGTTGTCCGAGTCCCCTGCATGAACGCTTTGTTGCTTGGGCCCTATATAAATATGTTTGTGTTGACAAGTTGAGTGCTCCCATTTGTTGTTGAGAAACTATGTTGTCGGGAATCACTGGCAGGGTAATCTTTGCGTGATGATACTGGACAGTGGGGTAGTAGTTTTTTCCTTCTTTAACAGTGATTTTAAAATCTGCCAGTTTTTTTTATTAATGTTTATTTATTGTTAAAACTGAAAATTTAACTAATATAGTCATTCTCAAAGCTTTGGATTATAGTCATTCTCAACGCTTTGGATTATGTTATTATGAAAAGCTTAAAAGATGTGTAAAGGAATAAATAAAATCATGGGTAATATGTTTGCTTTATCATTTTTTTTTTTTTTTATTTTATAAATTTGAATATATATATATTAATTTTTTTAAAGAATTAATTAAAAAAAGTTAAATATTAATTTAATTTTATAATTATTAATATAATTAATGAGATTAAAATGATATATTTTTAAGTTTTAAAGTAAAAATGAATTTAATCTTAATTTCATTCATTTAATAATTTGGATATTATAAAACATTCCAAAATGGAGTTCAATATTTCAATTATTAATATTTAGTTTCATTTATAAACTTAAGTAATTTGTCATCTTTATAGAATATAGGGAATGTTATGCTTGTGTTGTTTTATTTTAATTAATTTGTATATTAATTGTACATGTTTGTCATAGTGTAATTAAGTTAGAAATATAAACTTCATGGGAGTTTTAAATATAAATAAATTAAAGATGCATTGGGTGGATTTTTTTTTTAAATGTTAAGTTCTAACAAGTATTGTGATGATTATATAAGTAAAATAGTGACTGATGGAGAACTTGAAAAACTTTTAAAGGATGTTGACAAATATAAACTTGTAAGGCATGTACATTGAGGCTTATGGAGTTATCTATCCATTGCTAAAGATCATACAAACACATATTTCTTTTTTGTTTGTATTATTGAATGTACCTATAACATATTTAAGGAAATATTTTTGAAAAGCCCAATTATTTGAAAATGACATATTGCTTAAATAGATTGTTTTCATTTATTCATATTCAACCTTCTCATCATCACATATCAAACAATCTCCTTACTACTATGTTTGTTTTTTCATAGGAACATGCGAATAACATGGATTTTGATTATATGTATTATGCTACACAAATGTTTGAGCAATATTCTCGATTGAAACCTTTGCAGTAAATGTTGAATTACCATAACTACCATATTCATCCAATGGAATCAACTGAGATTATGCCATAGATTTTGACAATACCATAAAGTCTTCCCAATTAAACGCTAATATGCATGATGCTTGTCATTTCACAAAGTTGCAATGCACTTGTGATTACAACAAAAATTAGACTCACTTGTGATTAAAACCAAAATTAGACTTATCAAGTATTTTGATAGTTAAAAATATGCCTTCTCCATGTAACCCCATTGTCTCTAGAGAGATTTCTTAGTGTGGATATTCTTCTATATGTAGAAAATCACAAATTCCTTAAATGGCTATCATATGCAACATTTAAAAATGAGGTGTAATTTATCTCATTTATGTACTAGTTTATAATGATAATTACAATGGCAGTTGAATTTCATCTTACAACAAGATGAACCATTACAAACATTACAATGAAACAAAATTGATTGTACATTAAAATGATTCATTCAATTGCTTTGTAACCTTATAGTGGTGGGTCGTTAATGAATTCTTTTATCCCACAAACATATAAAGAAGTGGTTATTGTATACTTTTGATAAGAATGTTACCTTCTTGGGTTAATAAGATTAACAAAACTCTAACTCATTTATGTTAATGTGTAACATTTACATATTTAATTCTTTTTAAGAAAACGAAATCTAATGTTCCTAATCAAATCTAATTTTCCTTACTACACCAACTCACCCTTACTTATTTAGTTTAGTTTAGTATTTCATCTCTTATTTATTTGGCACTAAGAAAGTGGTAGTAACAAAAGCCGACTTTCATATATGCACATATACGAAAGTCGTAAATACCCATATACGGAAGTCGGCTAACGTATATGCACATATACATAATTCAGCTTTCGTATATGTGCATATATGGAAGTTGGATTTTGTATATGTGCATATACAGTAGTCGGCTTCCATATATGTGACTCCCATATATGGGCATAATTTGGCTTCTGTATATATGCACATATACGAAACTCGGATTACGTATATGTGCATATAGGGAAGTCGACTTTCGTATATACACATATACGAAAGTTGCACATACGAAAGTCGACTTTCATATCTACACATATACAAAAGTTGACTTCCGTATATGTGCATATACGAAATCCCACTTCCTTAAATGCACATTTATGGAAGAATGCTTTCGTTAGTGTGAATATACAGAAGCTTGCTTCCATATATGCGCAAATATGGAAGTCAAATTCTGTAAATGCGCATATATGGAAGCAATCTTTTGTATATGAGCATATACAAAAGCGCTTCCTTAAATGCACATATACATAATCCAACTTCCATATATGTGCATTTACGGATGTTGGCTTCTGTATATACGTATATATAGAAGTGGTCGACTTCGGCTCCCGTATATACGTATATACATATATACGTATATATGTTGGCTCCTGTCACTTCAATATATGTGTATATACGGAAGTGGTCGACTTCAATATATGGACAGCTTCTGTATATGCACATATATGGAAGTGGTCAGCTTCCATATATGCGCATATACGGAAGTGTCTCGCTTCTGTATATGCGCATATATAGAAGCGGGCCACTTTTATATATGTGCATATACGGAAGCCAACCACTTTTGTATTTGCACGTTGGCTTCAATATATGGTCGACTTCGGTCTATGCACATATAGGGAAGTCGACTGCTTACATATATGAGCATATATAGAAGCTGACCAATTGCGTATATGCGCATATACGAATGTGGTCGGCTTCCGTGTATGCGCCTATACAGAAGTGGTCAACTTCTGTATAGGCGCATATACGAAAGTGGTCTTCTTTCGTATATGCACATATATGGAAGTGGTTGGCTTCCGCATATGTGCATACACGAAATCCATATACGAAAGTGGTCGACTTCTCTATATGCGCATATACAGAAGCCCGTCACTTCCATATGTGTATATACGGAAGTGGTCGACTTCGGTATATGCGCATATAAAGAAGCCCATCACTTCCATATATGCATATATATGGAAGTGGTCGACTTCGGTATATGGTCAACTTCGGTATATGTGCATATACAAAATCCAATCACATCTTTATATGCACATATACGGAAGTCGTCGACTTCCATATATGCGCATATATGGAAGTGTCCCTCTTCTGTATATGCGCATATACAAAAGTTGTCATCTTTCATATATGCGCATATACGGAAATGGTTGGCTTCCGTATATGTGCATATACAGAAGTGGTCAACTTTTGTATATGCGCATATACGGAATTTGACCACTTCCATATATGCGCATATACAAAAGCTGACCATTTCCGTATATGCGCATATACAGAAGTGGTTAAATTTCATATATGTGTCGTATATGCACATATATGGAACTTGACCACTTCCGTATATGCGCATATACGTAAGTGGTCAACTTCTGTATAGTCAATTTTTGTATATGTGTTATGCACATATATGAAAGTTGACCACTTCCATATATGCACATATACGGAAGCTGACCACTTCCGTATATGTGCATATACGGAAATGGTCGGCTTCTGTATATGCACATATACGGAAATGATCAACTTTCATATATGCAGATATACAGAATCGATCGACTTCCATATATGCGCATATACGGAAATGGTGGGCTTCCGTATATGCACATATACGGAAGTTGACCACTTTCGTATATGCACATATATGAAAGTGGTCAGCTTTCATATATGCACATATACGAAAGTGGTCAGCTTCTGTATATACCACTTCTGTATATGCGCATATATGTAAGCCGACCATTTTCGTATATGCGCATATATGAAAGCGGTCAACTTATGTATATGCGCATATACGAAAGTCGACCATTTTTGTATATGTGCATATATGGAAGCCGACCATTTACCTATATGAGCATATATGGAAGTTGATCACTTCTGTATTTGCACATATACGGAAGCTGACCGCTTCCGTATATGCACATATACAAAAATGGTCAGCTTTCGTATATGCGCATATACAGAAATGGTCAACTTATATATATGCGCATATATAGAAGTTGACCACTTCCGTATATGCACATATACATAATCTAACCACTTCTGTATATGCGCATATAAGAAGCCGACCACTTCCGTATAAGCACATATACGAAAATGATCGGCTTCCGTTTATGGACATATATGGAAGTTGACCACTTCTGTATATGCACATATATGACGCATATATGGAAGATGACCATTTCTAAGTTGTGTGACCCCACATTGGCTATAGTATCCATTGTCAGTGCATTCATTCATAATCCTTGCAGTGAAGCCATGTGAAGGAGGCATCTCTAAGTTGTGTGATGTCAACAATATCCATGGCCAATTAGTGCAAGTAGGTGGCAAGAAATTTCCAACCTGCTACAGAGTCATTAAGACTCTTTCAGTAGATGAATATGCTCATGTGATAGCTATGGAAACCGGATATCCATGCAACACCATGCTCTCATCTGCTACCTTTGTGTATCCATGAATCCATCTGCATCCATCCCGCAACCACCACCCATCCATGCTCCCATCGACTCCTTTTTTGACTCCCGTCAATTCTCCAATGGTTCACTCAACGAAACGATGTAACACTTAATGCCGTGAGCACTCATTTTCGAAGGTCGTGCATGCCTCTCCACACCCATTTTCGATTTTGAAATGTGTTAGATTTTTTCTCCTAGAACGAGTTGTACATTACTCCCTCCGTGCCCATGCTCGTATATGCCAATAAACACATGCTTTTGCATATGTGAACTTCCATAAATGTGTGCTTCCTGCAAATGAACACATGTTTTTGCCTATTCTCCCACAAAAGGGGATGTATGTGTCAGTATATACGCACTTTTGTATATGCGGATATACGAAATCCAACTTTTATAAATGTGCATTTATGGAAGTAAACTTCCATAAATGCACATTTACGAAAGGTGGCTTCCATATATGCATGCTATACGAAATCCAACTTCCATAAATGTGCATTTACGGAAGCGCGCATATACGGAAGCCACCTTCCGTAAATGTGAATTTATGGAAGGAGCTTTCTATATATGCGCGCTTATAGGGAAGCTAAATCCCATGAATGTGCATTTACTGATGACAACTTCCATATATACGCATTTACGGAAGCATTCATATATGGAATTCACCTTCCGTAAATGCGCATTTACGTAAATATGTAAATGGTCGGCTTCCGTATATGTGCATATACGGAAGCCGACCATTTCCATATATGCACATATATAGAAGCCGACCATTTCCGTATATGCGCATATATGGAAGTTGACCACTTCTCTATATGTGCATATACGGAAGCCGAACATTTCCATATATGCGCATATACGGAAGCTGAGAAGATGTCAACTTTTGTATATGTGCATATATGGAAATGGTCGGCTTCCATGCACATATACGGAAGTGGTCAACTTTCGTATATGCGCATATATGGAATTTGACCACTTCCGTATATGCGCATATACGGAAGCCGACCATTTCCGTATATGCGCATATATGGAAGTCGACCACTTCGGTA
Source organism: Picea sitchensis (assembly GCA_010110895.2). Lineage (NCBI taxonomy): Eukaryota > Viridiplantae > Streptophyta > Pinopsida > Pinales > Pinaceae > Picea > Picea sitchensis. Next base: position 80,655 of record SNQJ01S0002310.1, on the reverse strand, counting down.
TATGCACATATACGGAAGATGGAAGGTGGCTTTTGTATAGGTGTCGATTTCCATATACGTGCATATACAGAATCTGGCCACTTCTGTATATGTGCTTATACATAATTTGTCACCTTATATATATGTACAGACACGAATGCTGACCACTTTCGTTAGCTTCCGTATATGCGCATATAAGGAAATTTCTGGTTTTCGTATATGCACATATATGGAAATGGTCAACTTTCGTATATGCACATATACGAAAGCCGACCATTTCCATATTTACGTAAATGCACATTTACGGAAGGGGAATTCCATATATGCACACTTCCGTAAATGCGTATATATGGAAGATGTTGTCAGTAAATGCACATTCATGGAAGTCATCTTCCCTATAAGAGCGCATATACAGAAGCCTCCTTCCATAAATTCACATTTACGGAAAGTGGCTTCCGTATATGCGTGCTTTCGTAAATGCACATTTATGGAAGTTGGATTTCGTATAGCGCGCATATATGGAAGCCACCTTCCGTAAATTCAAAAATGGGCGCGTAGAGGTGTGTACGGCCTTCGAAAATGAGTGCTCACGGCATTAAGTGTTATACCGTTTGGTTGAGTGAGCCATCATAGAATTGGTGGGAGTCGAAAAAGGAGCCGATGGGAGAATGGATGCGCTGTGGCTATGGGATAAATGTGGAAGGATTCATGGATACTTAAAGGTAGAAGATGAGATCATGGTGTTGCATGGACATCTGGTTTCCATAGCTATCATATGAGCATATGCATCTACTGAAAGAATCTTAATGACTCTGCAGCAGGTTGGAAATTGCTCGTCACCTACTTGCACTAATTGGCCATGGATATTGTTGACATCACACAACTTAGAGTTGCCTCCTTCACATGGCTTCACTGCAAGGATTATGAATGAATACACTGACAATGGATACTATAGCCAACGCGGGGTCACACAGCTTAGACCTGCCTCCTTCACTGCAAGGATTATAAATGCACTAAATGATAATGGATGCTATAGCCAACTCCCTTAGGGTACTTAAAGCTCGCCTAATTCAGGACCTTACGTCAGGATTATCACTCAGCCTTTCCCTTACCACCTTATCCCTCACTTACATCCCCCTCTCATCTTCTTATCCTTTCCATACTTAAAATTTTTAAGCAATCGGGCTCATGGGGGTGGACTCACTCATTTCTCCTCCTCTCTTCCCTCACTCCCCAACCCGACTCCACTTTCCCCTTATTACCCACCCCACTCCATACCTATATATTCACATATATGAAATTCAACCACTTTCGTATATGTGTCACTTTTGTATATGCACATATATGAAAGTAGGTCACTTCCGTATATGCTCATATATGGAAGTTGGCACATATGCAAAAGTCGGCTTCCATATATGCACATATACAAAAGTGGTGGGCTTCCATATATGCACATATAAAAAAGTTGACAACTTCCATATATGTTCCGTATATGCTCATATATGGAAGTTGGCACATATACAAAAGTCAGCTTCCATATATGCACATATACAAAAGTGGTGGGCTTCCATATATGCACATATAAAAAAGTTGACCACTTCTATATATGCGCATATACGGAAATTGTCGACTTTTGTATATGCGCATATACAAAAGTCGGTTGGCTTATGTATATGCACATATATTAAAGTTTTCTCTCAACAATTTCATCATTCTTGGAGGATTCAAGAAAGATTACATCTCTGGAAAGGATGCATTTCTTATTTTTCTCATCGTAAAGATGATATCCCTTGGTGTTATTTGAATACCCCAAGAAGATGCACTTCCAACTCCTTGCATCAAGCTTGTTTTTCTTCTCCTTAGGAATCAAGGCATAGCAAGTGGAACCAAAGACCCTAAGATGCCTCACCGAAGGAATGTGGCCATACCACATTTCATAAGGAGTCTTGTTTTTAAGAGCATGAGATGGACACCTATTTTTCAGATAAACTGCACATCCTGGTGTAATCATAAATAAAAGTCATGATATATCTATTTCCATTTGCAGAAGGAATAGGCATAGGGCCACACAAATCATAATGAATTAGTTCAAGTTTTCTACATGTTCTGGTAGTACCCTACGCTATGTCCATAATATTCATCATGCCTCCTATCGCCACTAGAATGCAAAAATTATGCATTATGATCGATGTTAAGAGGGGAATATATGAAAGTCGACCATGTGCATATATGAAATTCGACTGACTTTCATATATGCGCATAAAAAGAAGTGACACATATACGAAAGTGGTTGAATTTTGTATATGCGCATATATAGAAGTCGTTCAGATTTCGTTTATGCACATATATGAAAGTCGGTCGCTTCTGTATATGCGCATATATAGAAGCCCGCCACTTTCATATATGCACATATATGGAAGATGGTTTTCGTATATGTGCATATATAGAAATTGTCAGATTTCGTATATGCGCATATAAAGAAGTGGTCAGATTTCGTATATGCGCATATACAGAAGTTGACCGCTTCTGTATATGTGCATATACGAAAATGGTCGGATTCCGTATATGCGCATATACAGAAGTTGGCCTCTTTCGTATATGCACATATACCAAAGTTGATTTCCGTATATGCGCATATACGGAAGTCGACCATTTACTTATATGCGCATATACAGAAGCGGTCAACTTCCCTATATGCACATATACGAAAGCCAACCATTTCCATATATGCGCATATACAGAAGCAGTCAGCTTCTGCATATGCGCATATAGGGAAATGGTCGGCTTCCGTATATGCACATATATGGAAATAGTCGGCTTCCATATATGCGCATATACAAAAGCTAACCGCTTTCATATATGTGCATATACGGGAATGGTCTTCTTATGCATATGTGCATATATGGAAGTGGTCAACTTCTATATATGCGCATATACGAAAGCGGGCCACTTCTGTATATGTGCATATATCGAAGTCAACCACTTCTGTATTTGCACGTTGGCTTCGGTATATGGTCGGCTTACGTCTATGCACATATACAGAAGCTAACCACTTATGTATATGCACATATACGCAAGTGGTTAGCTTCCATATATGCACATATATAGAAGTGGTCAACTTTTGTATATGTGCATATACGACACATATATGAAAGTTGACCACTTCCATATATGTGCATATACGGAAGCTGACCACATCTGTATATGCGCATATATGAAAATGGTCATCTTTCGTATATGCGAATATACAAAAGTCGACCACATTCATATATGCGCATATACAGAAGCCGACCACTTTTGTATATGCGCATATACGGAAGCTGACTATTTTCGTATATATCCGCATATACGGAAGTCGACCATTTCTGTATATGCACATATATGGAAGATGACTAGTTCCATATATGCGCATATATGGAAGTCGACCATTTTTGTATATGCCAATTTATGACATTTGACCACTTTCGTATATGTGCATATATGAAATCCGACCATTTCCGTAAATGCACATATATGGAAGTGGTCAACTTCTGTATATGCACATATACGGAAGTGGTCAACTTCTGTATATGTGTCGTATATGCACATATACGAAAGTTGACCAATTCCGTATATGCGCATATACTGAAGTGGTCAACTTTTGTATAGTCAACTTTCATATAGTCAACTTCCATATAGTCAACTTTCGTGGTCAACTTCTGTATAGTCAACTTTCGTGTGGTCTTCTATATAGTCAACTTTCGTGTAGCTTTCTTATCATCGATTTCTGGAAGGTGCATATGGTTCCACTCTAAACATTACCACATGTTGGTCGGGTATATGAAATGTGAAATATTATCAGTTAAGGAGAGGACTCTAATAGAGTGCATGCATTTGGTAAAGAATGCATCCTGCATGCCACAAACCATTGTCACCAAATTTGAATTCGAAATAGCAACTTCAATTCAATGTGATTTTCAAGATCACAATCAAATTACAATCTGTTTCAGGTATTTATATAAACACTAACATAAATTCCCTAATTCATAAGATAGAACAAAAATTGCCCCTTCGATCTTAGAAAAGATTTAATTAAAGTGGTGATGGTATCTCGTGGCCTACAAAGGTTAAGGCTTGTTGGATTACTGAGAGGGGGGGTGAATCGGTAATAGCGTAATTATAATCATTTTTCTTCAAATTTTATATCAATGTAGAATTATTATCCAATAATGAGCAGTAAGAAATAAACAATCACACACATAC
>SNQJ01S0002310.1:46695-67781 GCA_010110895.2 Picea sitchensis | reverse complement strand
TGAGCTGGTTCACAACACTCATCACTTGAGTCATGAAAGTATCACACTTTCATTATCCTTCATCTTCAGATTTTCGAAGTCCCTTCTTAAGTTCTGCAACTTGACTCTCTTCACCTTGGAAGCACCTTGATAACAGGTTTCAAGGATGTCCCAAGCCATCTTCGAAGATGCAACACTAGAAATCTTCGTAAAAATGGATTCATTTAATCCTTGCTAGAATAATCCAAGAGCTTTGTTATCCTTTTTTCTGTTTTCTTTCAGCAAAACACGATCAGCATTAGAGAGAGCCAGTTTTGTTGCTGCATCAACTGGCTCAGCATAACCATCAATAACATAGGTCCATAAATCCTGAGAACGCAAAATCGTCCTCATTTGAATATACCAAGAGTCATATGACTTCTCGCCCAGGACAGGAACCTGAACCTAAGAAGAAATACTACTAGACGCAATCATTTATATAAAAATTTGAAAGGAATCAAAAAATAAAAATTCGTGCAGGAAAACAAGAGGGTAAAATTGAGCACCAATAGGAACTATCTGCACTGAACTAAGCAATAGCAGGATGGACTGCAGGCTCTGATACCAAATGTGAAAAACAAACGGAGGTTGTTCGAAGTTTGGAATTTACAAACACTCGACACAAAAAGAAAAATATATATATATAGCAACTATTCCTGAATCGCGAAATGCGAAGAGGCTTTGAGCCCACCACTTCGGGTTCGGAGTTTTGAAACTAAAGAAATCCGCGCACTCCAACAGGTAAGTTCTGAATACGAAATAGCGACTTTGATTCAATGTGTTTTTCAAGATCACAATCAAATTACAATCCATTTCAGGTATTTATATAAACACTAACATAAATTCCCTAATTCATAAGATAGAACAAAAATTGCCCCTTCGATCTTAGAAAAGATTTAATTAAGGCAGTGATGGTATCTCGTGGCCTTCAAAAGTTAAGGCGGCCACCACTTGAGCTATTTAGAGAAAATGAGTAAAACAATGCTTGATCCTCGAGTCTTGAAGGGTCAAGACGGCCACCGATACACCGTTATTCAGGCGGTGAAATGGTTACAATCTAACATTCTTTACAGAAAGCTCAAAAAGCCCTGGACTAGGAAAAACAACATGACTAGGAAAAACAACATGCACAATAAAGACCTTTACTAGGAGTTCATTAAATTGAAATCTTGTCACACATAACATAAAAGCGAGGTGCTTTACATCCGACGTGGAGGAGATGTTCGTGCCTGTCTTCTGTGTGTTTGTATAGTGTTCTTATCAACATAAAAAGAAAAAAACCTTTCCATGTAATCCAGATATACGAGGCCCCAAAATCTAAGTTATCCATCTGTGGTAGTCCATAATAAGTTTAAGGCATTTTATTGATATAAAAAACTAATTGCACAACAAAATCACTAGATGTATTTTTTTTATTCGTTCTTAATTTAAAAAGGAATTGAGTATTACCTGAGCTCCCACACCAATAGCTTCTAGCTGCGATGAAATACCCATCTAGTAAGAAGATTATGAATTGGACTTCGCTATTCTCATTCCTCTTATGGAGTTTTGCCTAACCTCCTCCTAAACAGAATCATACCTTATGTGCTCTGAAAGGCAGGCCTGTACAATCTCGTCAAAGGAAGTATGTTGGCTTTGCATTGTCAAATGAAGCATTTCCAAAACCGTCTGGGCATTTTCAATACAAGCTGCACCATTGCTCTGTGTGTTTTGAATTACATATGCATAAATGATCATAGGTGCGGGTACCCATTCCCTCCATTTAGATTTTAAAATTTGAATTCACCAACTCCATTAAATTCCTGACGAGAGGGGTTAACGCCGTGCCTTAAGTATGTTTGCTGGAGGTAGGCTGACGGGAAGATTGGGTGGATTAGCCGAAGATTTTAGCAACCGTAATAAATGGGCATGCTGGTGGCGGTCGGATGGCCATCCTTCATGATGAGTAATGGGTGCAGATGCAACATGGATGACCAAGGTATGAAGTGCACGAGAGTGGTTGCACGGGCATATCCAATCTGTAGAGTCTTAAAAACTCTACAACAGGCTGGATATTACTCACCATTTGGTCATATCCACTGACATTGGGATCCATGCCATTTGCCTTGGGATATGTGTACTTCATTGGGATACATGTCACTACCTTGGGATCCATGATAGTGCATCGATCTATGATGGGGACACCACATCATCATAGTGCCTCATGGATTGTTTCAGGGAGACAACCCTACTTAGTTGGATTACATTATCCCACATGTGCGCCTAATTCTCTCACATGGACCACACATGGGGTTTTTTGAGGACTTGGACCAGGTTGTTACATGCATGGACCATGGTGTTACAGGTTTCGGACCATGATGTTATAGTTGGTTACATGTTGTTGAGTTGGTTATTGCCTTTTTGGACCTTACACATTTGATGAGGTGCCTTATTTTGGTCACATGTGACACCTTCTAGAGGGGCACACCTTGCTCTCGGTTGACTTTTCTACCCTCTCATGTGTTGGACCCTCACTTCATTGACCATTTTATGAGGGTGCTCCACTTTTGGACCAATATATTGATCAGATCATGGGATGTTGGCTCATTTAGAGGAGGGTGCACCTCTTTATACACTCATATGGACCACATGTGTGGTGTCTTGGTCTTATTTCCATTATTCTAGAAGGGGGCCTCCCAAATTGAGAATTATGTGCAACTACTTGAGTATCTTCTCATGGTGACCCATGGTTTCTCGTGCCCATTGTTCTAGCACATGGTATTGTATTTATCCATGGTTTTCTACATGGTTCTAGAAGGGAACCTCTCTTGTATAAAGAAGGCTTTGCTCTCATTTGTATTGAGAGTTTGGAGAATTAAAAACTATTTGGCTTATGTTCATTTGTGTTACTGGCATTGGCTTAGTATTTTCTTGAGGAATATTTTGTGAGGGGTCTAGCAAGAGGGTTTTCATTGTAACATGTGAAGGTTAGTTGAAAAAGATAGCAAGGAGCCACATGAGGAGCAAAGTGCTATAGTGGAGGAGCTTCAGGAGGTAAATTTTTCCTCATAGTTCGTAGTTTTCAATACTTATCCTAGAGTATTGAGTTGGAAAAGATTCATTTTCTTTCCAACACCTACCTTAGGATAATGTAGAGCCTACCCTTTGCTACTTAAGGAGATGGTAATACACTCCTATCACCATCCAGATCTTGGAACACCAAGACTTTCTTGGGGGAATTTGCTAGGTACACTCTAAGGTTTCCTAGAATCCTAAGATCTTTTCACAAAACCAAGCCTCAAGGAGTATTGGTTGACCCCTTGGCCCAATAAGATAAAGGAATTGGTCTTTTAGTTTCCTTTCTTCTAATTTTTTTTATTTGCTTATTTGTTTAATTGTTTTGAGCAACCTAGGGTTTCATTTGACATATTTTCAAATCTAGGTTTTGTTTCTTCCCAAGTCTTGAGTTATAGGGTTTAAATCTTTTTGACTTGATTATGGATTGCAAATCGTTCAGTTTCATGCTTAGATCATACAACATTTTGCAACTTTGATTGGATCTAGTGACACCTTTACAGATCTCAGAATTTAGTTGGTGAGTAGGCTTATTTTCATTTGTTAATGAGGAATATTTTTTGAGCTAACTCACTTATGATAAATGCTTGAAATATACATGTTCTGAAGTACTAAATTGATAAGGGGATTTGAAATTGATGTAATTCTTTTGACTTGAATGAAAGTTTAAAGGTAAATCAACACCTAAAAAAAATTAATATTGTTGCAACGTTTTACCTCCTCCCAATCTAAATACCATCAAAATATAAATCGATGTATTTGATGCATGAATGCCCTTGAATGCAATTATTTCTTTGTAGGCTGTAATTTTTCACAAATTTGAAGTCAGAATTTGTCTAGGGTATAAAGGTACTAAGTAAGGAAAACACCTTGTTTTCACTTAAAATTTCAACGATTTTTATTTAGAAACATTCTTAACACCTAAATACAACATATCGATGCACATGTGGGTTGGATGCCTTGCTCCTTGAGCATGATGTCACCCCCAATTTTTGCCTAGGTTTGTTGGAAATTCATAAAGTTTGTTGCTTAAGGACTATGATGAATATGTCTCATATGTGGGTCACCAATAATGATACGAAGATATGAAATTGCAAGGGCTGATGATATCAAGTCATCTTTCTACTTGGAGGGCCCATAGTGATAATAGTGGAGGTCATTCAATGTAAGGTGGAATAGGTCCACTGTATTATTAAATAAGGCCCACTGTGTTAATTAGATATAATAAATGGGTAGTTAGATATAAGAAATGTAAGAGGACTTCTTAGAAGGTTCTACTTCTAGAAGATTCCTCCTCTAGAATGTTATTAGGTGATGATAGCACTATATAAAGGGGTTCAAACAATGTAATGGGACATGAAGAGAAGTATTGTATTTGAGTGGTATCTCATTAGGAGGAAGCCCCCTCGAAGAGGCAAGTGAACATGAGAGGATCCCTTCCATAATAGGATCTATTGTATGGTGTTTCCCTACCTTAAGGGTTTGATAGTAATAAAAGAGATTTTGCATATGAGTTTATTCTATATTGCTCTGTGGATCTATTGTGTATTCAATATTTGTAGTGATTATATTTCTAGATCTATTTAGGAACTTAACAAGTGGTATCAGAGCATTTTCCTTGGTAGATTGTGGGCAAATATTTTTTATTTTTGCAAATTTTTTATTTTTTTTCGAAAAAGAAAAAAGAGGGCTGCGACATTCCCGAAATTTTCAGTATATTTCTGTGAAAAATTTGTAGAAACAGGTTGTATATCTAAGTTCCTCTCAGAAAAACACCCAAGTTGAAAAAACAAATCGTTCGAAACGGAGTCCGGGAAGTCAAGATATTGAAGTTTTAAAATCTGCAAATTTTCAGGTTTTTTTCCACGGACGGGGTGCGATTTTTTATTTATTTATGTAGCATCTAGAGGCCGAATTTGCCCAAACAAATTACAGATCTGAGTTCCTCTCACAATTTCACCCAATTTCAAAACAAACATCAGCCGAAACAGAGTCCGGGAAGTGAAGTTATGAGCATTTTAAATTCAACATATTTTCAAGGTTTTTCCGAAAAACGTCGCGATTTTCTGCAATAATTTATTGTTCTAGTTTTTTGGGTTTTTTCAAGATGGCGACAGGACTGCAGAGTTCATAAATTTTCATAGGATGCTCAGATGACTATTTCTTCTCAAACCCTCAAAGAATTTTTACAGATTACTAAAGCATTCAAAACCCAATTATTTGACACATTGAATGACAGATTGGATGGCTTTGTAGATGGCTTTACATACAACCTCAATGATAGTTTTCATAGTATTCAAGATTCATTGAATAACATGCAGGAGATATTTCTTACGGAGGACCTCATGGATGAATATAATCAAGAAATATATGCTTGGTATGATTTTGAGGCCGATTGTGATGATTGGTATATGGATAGTTGTCATTTCTGGGATGACAACCACTTACATATTTTATTTGATGACTTTACTCCACCTTCTGTAGAAAACATCAATGTCCCACATCAGGAGCTAGTTACCAACGTCCAACCTGCATATTCTACAATGGTATTGTTCCTTCCAGATTCATCTTTGATCATCTCCCACTATGTGGATGGATATTTTTATTTGGATCCACATGATAGGTGTCAGTATTGGGAGCATCATTTTTAGTTGGTTATTGGGTGTCAATATATTCCATGTGGGGTTCACATGAACAATTGGACATGGGACCCTCGTTTACAATGGCGGTTGGACTACTTCAGCATGGTGGCTTCCATTTCTCAATGGGACCCTGGTTCTCTAGTCTACTTCAGCACTATGGTCCACGCTTATCCATGGGACCCTGGTATATGGTTGTACATCAAGCGTTGAGAACAACGCTTTCATAAGGGGGATGGAGTGTAAGGTAGCTAGAGAGGTAGTGGGGGGCAGAGGGCCCATAGTGATAATAATGGAGGTCATTCAATGTAAGGTGGACTAGGTCCACTATATTATTAAATAAGACCCACTATGGTAGTTAGATATAATAAATGTAAGAGGACTTTTTAGAAGGTTCTACTTCTAGAAGATTCCACCTCTAGAATGTTCTTAGGTGATGATAGCACTATATAAAGGGGTTCAAGCAATGTAATGGGACATGAAGATAATTATTGTATTTGGAGCGGTAACTCATTAGGAGGAAGCCCCCTCGAAGAGGCAAGTGAATATGAGAGGATCTCTTCCATAATATGATCCATTGTATGGTGTTTCCCTACCTCAAGGGTTTTGATATAATAAAGTGTGGTTTCTTCTAAATTGTTCTCTAAATCTTTGTGGTATTTCTGTATGCAAGTATTTGGTTCTTAACAGTTGAAGTACTTCTTAATCTACATTATTAGTATTTAGATCTAAAATGAACAATGACATTGTTGCCTTTGAAAATTGAGTTAATTACATTTCATTGTATTGGATAACAACAACATTGTGGACATTCACATAATTTAAGTTGACCATCACTTTCTTGTTATTTAAGCACATTTCCAACACTCGAATTTTATCATTGAATGGTTTGTGGATGATCTACATGGATATGGTATCAGGTAAACATTAAGGCATTATATTTTTGGGGTCCAAATCTAGTGACATTCTTTAAAACCTAAACACTTGGCATCATTGGATGAATAAATCAATTCTCATTGCAAAGTATAAGTGCTTTCATTCATTGAATGTTTGATGAGAAAAATCTCTTGTCATTTCTAGTGTAATAACAAAATAACAAGCATAACCCACATTGTAAATCCCATAGAGCTTGTTTAAGTATCCAAGTGGTTTTACAAACTTGTATGCTTCATTTGTTCCTAATATCCACTAGGATCAATTGTCAATATAGCTTGGAAATACCTTATCATTGCAGTGATCATAGTTTGAATGACCATTAGGGACATCCCCCTTAGGATGTGAAGCCCTTTCTAAGCCTTAAAGCGAGAGACAAGGCCACATAGGTGACACTGGGTGGCTTACCTAGTAGTTGCTCCTAGGCTCCCCTATGAAGGTTAGGACTTTTCCTTTAACAAGAGTTTGAGTAGTAACACAACTTAAGGATGGGTTGTCAAATCCTATCAATTGCAAGGATTTGTGGACATCTCAAGTATGGTTCATAAACAAGCTCAAGGATGGGTCATTGAATCCCAGTGACCGCTAGTATTCATGGACATATCGATTCAAGCACAATGACAACTCAAACTGATTCCATACAAAAGCTTACTAAAAGCACAAGGAAGCTTAAGGATGGCTTATTGAATCCTAACATTTTCTAGGATTCATGGACATCTAAAGGATGGCTTATTGAATCCTAACATTTGCTAGGATTCATGGACATCTAAAGGATGGGTTATTGAATCCTAGAGGTTGCTATGATTCATGAACATATCAATTCATATATCAAACACAAGGATAGCTCCAACTCATTTCATACACAAGATTACTACAAGCACACACAAGCTCAAACTTAAGGATAGCTCGTTGAATCCTAATGGATGCTAGGATTCATAGACATCTCAAGTATGGCTCATAAACACACTCAATGATGGGTAGTTGAACCCTAGCAATTGCTAGGATTCATGGACATCTCAATTCATTTCTCAATCAAAATGATAACCCAAGCTCATTTCATACACAAGCTTACTACGGGCACAAGGAAGTTCAAGCCTAAGGATGGTTCATTTAACCCTAGCAGTTTCTAGGCTATATGAACATCTCAAGGATCACTCTTACACAAGATCAATGATGGTCCATTGAATCCCACTGACTTCTAGGATTAATGGACATTTCAAGTATCACTCATACACAAACTCAATGATGGCTTATTGAATCCTAATAGTTGCTAGGATTCATGGGCATATCAATTCAAATATCAAACAAACAGATATATCAAGCTCATGTCATACATACACTTATTACAAGCACGATGAAGCTCGAGCTAACCCAATTCATTGAATCCTAGTAGCCACTAAAATTATGTACATCACAAGGATCACTCATACACAAGTGCAAGGATGACTCGTTGAATCTTATCTCCCACTTGTGTGTGATCTACGCTTCAATGATAATTAAAATGATATATTCATGAATTATAGTCGCGGCTAAGATCCAATAAACCATCCTTAAACTTTAATTTCCCTTGAGATAGGGTTTTAAAAAGTAAACTACCGTTAAGTTTGCATAAACATAATCTATAAACATACCAAAAGTCTATAGGGTAATAACCATGATATGTCTATACTCAATTTATTTCAATCCTACATATACATGCATTATAAATCTTTAAGACAACCACAATAAGGGTCTAACAATATCTATAATATTAATTATAAGGCACTCAATTTATCTTTTACATATTTCACATATAAAACATGTTAACATCTCAAAATAGTATTCTTATTGCACTCACTCAAAAGCTTATCAACGTCCATAACCAATTTTTGGAGAGGATTATCAATGTCTAAGTATTAATTGCAAAAAATCGTATATTAGTTTATTTAAACATTGTTGGGGGATGGCATTTTATTTTAGTTTTCATTTATTGGAGAGCGGGAATTTTATTTTAGTTTTCATGAGAGGAAAATTAGAATTTTTTTTCCAAGAATTAAACGCATGGATGGTTTATTTTCAAATTTATATCTAGGTGGGGATCATTTGATACCACCAAATTCATTTATGGTGGAAAATTTAACCATTAAGTAATGCATAAAGTATTAATTTTATATTTTTATGTTTTTTCCATTTTTAGGTAAGAAAATATGTTTTTGAAAAAAATCAAGGATACAAAAAGAATGGAAATGTTTTAATGTTTAAAGGAGATAATCAAACTCATTGAGACAACTTACAAAGAAATAAAACATATTTTTAGACAAACAACAAATTGCACACTACATTATTATTATTTTTAATGAATTTTTTATTGTTATGATATTCACAAGGAGAACCATTATATTTTTTAGTTTCATTGAAGTCATTGTACTATAATTTTTTTTTTTATAACAGGGGAATCGATAGATCCATCGATTGTCATCAATGAGACTTAGGGTAGAGTTGAAGAGATTGTCCCTATAAATCTGGGTCTAGCGCAGGTGCCTACACACTACGCTACATTATTATTATTTTTAATGAATTTTTTATTGTTATGATATTCACAAGGAGAACCATTGTATTTTTTAGTTTCATTGAAGTCATTGTACTATAATTTTTGTTTTTTATAACAGGGGAATCGATAGATCCATCGATTGTCATCAATGAGACTTAGGGTAGAGTTGAAGAGATTGTCCCTATAAATCTGGGTCTAGCGCAGGTGCCTACACACTACGCTAAGCAAGTAAGTCGAGTTTCGAACCCGAGCAAGATCCTTATAATAGAAGGCAATGCCTTTCGGAATGAGATATCCACCATTCGACCTAGCCTGATAAACTCATTGCACTATAATTTCTTATTTCTTAAATGAATGGAATTTTTGATCTCTTACTCGTAAAAGAATAATCAAGTGATTAAATATTCCTCTCTTAACAATAAGAACATTACTCTTCATAACTCTTATTAATCTAAAACACTTTTAACTCTAATTATACAATCACAACTCTTATTTATACTATTTAAAAACATTTCCAATATTTTCCTTTGTTAACCATAAAAACATTTATAAAAGTTAATGATTTACACACCCTACCCACCAAACCAAACCAACCCCCTTATAAAACATAAATATGATAATGGGTCACTCGCATCCACCTTCACTATAAGGGTGATGGTGTACATATGTATACTACACCACACACCTTCATGGTGAGAGTTGATGATATGCACCTCACTTACCCAACTAAGACTCCACCACCAAAAGTGTGCATGTGTACTCCACCAAAAATATACATGTATGTGGTTCTGAATATATATATATATATATATATATATATATATCTCTAATATATATATATATATATATATATATATATATATATATATATATACACTATTATCACTTACTCAACTAAGACTCCACCCCACACTCATCAGTTGACAAACCTCATTCTCAATGTAGTTGTTCGACCTCATCCCACCACTGCTTGAACAAATCGCAGATCTATTACAACTCTTCCATTTGACAAAGCCATTGCCTGGTTTGATGGAGCAGCGCAACTGGATGGATCTCGTTGTGGGGCGGGGGGCTACATCTCCATCAACGTCCATATTTCTTACAGATGGACTCTGAATGACGGATAAGGCACCAACACCAAGGCCGAACTACTGGGGGCGTGGGCACCCCTTATCCTGGCACAAAGGCTAAACATCGATGTGATGATACTTCTAGGAGACTCAAAAGTCATCATCGATTGGATAAATGACAAAGCTGGTCTCCGATCAGCAGCTCTGGAATGCTGGAAAGAGAGAACCACAGAAGCCATAAGACTGTTTAAGAGCCTCTCTACCTCCCATATTTACAGAGAAGAAAATGCTATTGCGGATCATCTATCAAAATTGGCTTTATCTCATCCTCTCGGGTTCTTGACTTTCTCCAGATGGGAGGATGGCAACGAAGGCCCCCCAATTTTACTCAAAATTTGAAGTGGAAGCCTTTCTGGAAATCGGATCATTAGGCAACATAAATCATTGATCTGAAACAGGCTTTGGCCTATCGACGTTTTCCCAGGTCGGATTACAATCAAACTGGTTTCTGATTTGTAAAATTCATGGATCTGCCCATTCGGTGATCTTTCTGTCCTGTGTAACTGGACACTGATGCGCATACAAGCCTCTGTTCTCTGTTATAGTCGTTGTTTTTTGTAAATTTTTATATTTTGTTGAATATATAGAGCAACATTTCCGTGAAAAAAACTAAGACTTCACCACCAAAAGTGTGCATGTGTACTACATAAAAAATATACATTTTCTATATATATATATATATATATATATATATATATATTTATACACATACACTATTATGAATCCACTTTTCTAAAAAAAAATGTATATATATTTATACAAATATATTATTATGAATCCACTTCTCTCTTAAATTTGAGGTAGAGGATGATGAAATAGTAGTTAAAATGTGTTATGGTTTTATTTTTTTTATATATATTTTTGGGATATTTACTAAAATGTTTAATAGGTTGAATTTGTATATTTTAAAAGTTTTGATACTATTTCTATATTTATAAATATGTAATTTAAACAAAATTTATATATTCTAAAATATTTGATACTATTTCTATATTTATAAATATAATTTAAAATGATCATGCAAATCTATGTCTCTTAACTGTTAAAAAAAATAGAACAGTTAGCCGCTGCCCGATCGCTCATATAAAAAGGAAGAAAAAGCCAAATACAAGGTTCAGTACCGATACTCTTCTTTCCATTCACGCCGAATAAGATTTAGCTCGGTGCTAATGATTGATGGACACACTATCCTTAGAAGGGTCCATCACAGTACACCAACCACACGCTCCTCCCTCGTCCATCCCTGTCAATCGTTTATGGTTCGTCCATGGCCACAAGTTATTTTGGCTCACGATTTATTAGCTATTATATTTACGAATGTTACTGAAACGAATCATCATTCACGTCCACCGGGTGATGATTCGGAATCTTTACACTATTCTTTCCAATTTTCTCTTCGCCAATAGCGGGACAGTTTGGGAATTGAAATATTTCGAAGCATTTGGAAGTTTCCAGCAACCTTCATCTGTAATGAAGGATTACCGTATGTTTTTTTGATGGAAATTGAGCATGGAAGGAGAAAGCTCTAAATAGCTGCGGAAAAAATGGAAGTAGAATTCAATTATCTGCAGAGCCGGAGGATGCAAAGCGGGTCGATTGCAGCAACTTTTAAAGCAGAAATGTCGAGAGGACTTAAAAAATCTTTATTATTCACAATCCAGTCACCGGGTCCAGGTTTAAAGCAGCGCTTTATTACGCCAGTGATTCCGATGCCGGTCTGGGGTTCGAAACCGGTAAAGAGCGTTAATAATACGACGAGGTATGTCAGGGTTGTTATAAGAGGCGCTTTCGAGCAAATAATACGGAGTTTGCCGGTTGCATCCATTAACTCGGTGATGAATGCGGGGACTGCTGCAATTGCCGCTACCTCAACGGCCGGGGGTTACTCTGTTCCCGCTGCTGTGACTTCGACCATAACGAACGTCGCGATTACTGCCATTGCCATTGCCTCTGGTGCTTGTCTCTCCAGCAAGGTTGATTTTCTGCAGCCAAGAGTGGAGGAACAGCCAGGTATTCACCAAGTCTGTAATCCATACTTACTGTGAAGTTTGCTTGTCACCTTCAATTTTGGCGGCGTTTAACTCTAAGCCTTGCTTCCAATTGCCGTTTAAACGAAACATGTCCAAAATCAAAATCACCTTATGTAAATTTACAACCCTAATTTTGGCACCGACCGCCATCCAGGTTTTACATTTGACGTCCCGCGCCTGAAGAAAAATGCTTAAAAATTACAAATTTACAGTGCACTTAATTTCGCTGTTTTCAATTATACTAATTTCTATACATGCACACTTTTTCTTTCAATATATTTTTTTCGATCAATATTTCTAATCCTGTAGATATACCAAGAATTTAGGTTTTTAGAGCTGGAAGAAACTTACAGTGCACTTAATATCACAGTTTTCAAGTATACTAATTTCTATACATGCACACTTTTTCTTTAAATATATTTTATTTCTATAGTTATGTTTCTAATACTGTAGATATATCAAAGAATTTAGGCTTTAACAGCGGGAAGAATTATTCATTGACATGCAAGGTCATGTGTGGGTTAATCTCCATGAGCGCCTTTATAGAGGGAGTGCTTCTTACTTGAGTTACCCATTCCTTTATAGTTTGTGTATTCCAAACCCTTTTTAACATATTTATTTATTGCTTTGCAAGTCCCCTTTTCAGGTTCATGTGTTTATTTTTACTGGGATTAAGTCCTTTTAATTTGATATGCATTCAGTGCATTAGGACTAGGGGTGATTGCCTCATAATGTGGGGTAGAGCTCAAGTTATTCTTTTTTATATAAAATTCTTTTTTTTTATTCTTCTTACCAGCTGCATTAAACTCGGGCATTCTATCCCCTTCTTCTTATATGAGGATGAAGGCACGGACCTTTTTGGTATACATGTAACAGCCATTTCCAAAAGATGGGACATCAGAAGGAATCAAGGTGAAAAATGTTAAGTATGAAAATGAATGGTATGTTACCCTATCAAGGCCTTCCAGTAATACCCCTGTTTCCTAAGAGTGACAACACTGGACTAGGACACATGATGGCCACCAAGGTGAAACAAGGCAAAAAGCGTAACTTCCAAGCTTCATGATCCATTATCTGACTTCAACCCACGATCCTCACCTAAATGCTTAATGCATCAAATGTAATACTTTATTTGAAACAATGACTAGTGTACCTCATGTGTGCTGGGCCACCATCATCGGATAAACCATGCTGATCAAGTGAAAGAGCTGAGCAATGATGAGAGGGGAAGCATTCGATGGGCTGCTGTCTGTGGAGAATGCTGACCATCATGTCTGGGATAATGCCGGTGGATCATGAGGCATGACCTCCTCTAGTTACCCCTAGGTGAGAGGTGGGTAACATACATACTATTACATACGCAGAAATTTTCCAGCCATTGATGTCTTCAGCTCCTACCCAATTGATGCATAAAAATCCAGGGAGAGGAAATGTTTTCAGAGATGCAATATGTTTGGGACAACAACATGCTAAATCACTATTGTATTACAAAATTTTACAGCCTTGCAAAGGAGGGCGTCAAGCCCAAGATCATGAGCTGAAGTATTTTTTAAGATTTAATTTTTCATGTCATACTTCATGTTTATACAGTGAAGAGGGGCAGCAAAGTTGTTGCAGGTTCATATTGGAGCCGCCTTCGAAACCCTTGATGCTTGAGGGTACGGTGGATGATTTACATGGTAGCTTAGGAGGTTGATTGTTGCAGCATGTAAATCAGGGTTTGGAAGAGCACATGGTGGCCTGTGGAGGTGATTTATGGTTTGATGATGGGTTGCCCTATGCACATATCAGAGATGAGGATTACAGCAGCCCTATCCAACATTGGATAGAGTGATCTTGTAGCAGTACACGCCAACCTTGGCATGATTATGGTGTTCTTTCACGTTTTCTGTAATAAATCCCTATAACAACTTGCATAGCAACAACTTAAGGTTAACAGGAAGAGACACATCTATGCCATAAACAGACTCAAATGGGCTCTTAGCTGTAGCTCTTTGCATATAACTCTATCCTCCCAAAGAATGTACTTAAACCTTCTGTCCGAACTTCAATTATTCTCCCCAAGGATCTTCTTGATAATTCTGATTATATTTTTGTTGCTAGACCCCTTCAAGCCAGCCCTCTGGAAAATAACGAGAAGAATGTGAAACAAGATTCAATAGGTATTATAGGAAATCTTTTATAGACGTGCTTGAGGGAGCAACCCCTTTTTGGGGATCTTTGGTTTGGTAAGTTGGCTTGGAGCTTGTAGTTTGTTCTCTAACTTACAATGGTATCCTTACTATGGTTAGTAAGATGTACGGTCTCTTTGATGGTGCTAAGTGAGATTTTTATAATATAGATGCTTGTTGTTTTATGGATGAGTTAGGACCATAGGCTTTTGTCAAGTCTCATATTCATAGGCTTTTGACTTACAATGGTATCCTTGCTATGGTTAGTAAGATGTAGGGTCTCTTTGATGGTGCTAAGTGAGATTTTTATAATATAGTTGCCTGTTGTTTTATGGATGGGTTAGAACTCAGTACCATAGGCTTTTGTCAAGTCACATCACCTAAGCTAGAGGCTTAGTTACAAAATCATATTAATGTCCATGAGTGCCGAAAGTAGGTTCATGGGATTCTAAAGTAGTAACAATTATTGACAACAATGAAGGAGTGCCTAGAGTATCTCCAAAGGCAAGAAACAAAGAAAGATCAAAATAAAAAAACCCAATAGGGGGTGAATTGGTAAACCCTGGACCATTTAGTAGAGACATAAAATCTATGAGGAGCATTACTGCTCAAACTCTTGCCAAGGGAAAGTCCCACCCTATGAAGGAGATCTTGTGGCAATGGATAGGCAGGCTGCCCACTGTCACCTCAATGGCCTTGCCTCTACACTTTAAAGTTAGGGTTCCTAACCTAAGGAGGGTTTTCCTTGGGGTCAATACTAAGTCCTATTGTTGTATATAGACGGGAAAGAGCAAGGATTTGGTTTGACTCAAGGTTGACTGTCTTCTCTAAAGGGATAATGAAAGTCAATCGAGAGAAGACAATGCACAATAATTGCTTGGAAATGGAAGCTTGCATACAGGTGTGTCGATATGTCATGTCAATGCACAATTACTCATCATCATACACCAATAACCAATGAAATGCAACGTAAGATATCCAATGTAAATTTTGCAAAAGTACAAGCACTAGTATATCATGTGCACATTGTGTATTCATTCACCGAAATTTATCGAAGTTGCAAAGCACAAGGATCAATATAAGATATACTTAGTTTGAAGCTTAGGGTTCATGTATTAATATACCATAATCATGTCTTCATTTGGGAAGATCAAACCACATAAACATATGTCTCTAATCATTCAAACATAGTACCAGAATTCTGTGGACAGTTTAATGCTGAGCAAGATCATCAAATAGGAGTATTTTCAATCACTAGTCAACTACCATGAGATAGTGTAAAGTCTGCTTAGTCTGCGGACCGAGTTGAGTACTTTAAGATTGTTATCACAACAGAAAATGATCCTTCATACATGGACCAAGATCCAATCCTTGAAGCATATCTTCAGTTTAATATGATATACCATCTCAAGCATAAGCCAACAGCAAACTTGATAACATATTTATAAGCCAAGCAAGATCGCATCCAATCATGAACTATGGTGTATTAGCAATATATGATGATCAAGTTCCAGGTTCAGATTGCAATATTCCAAAATTATGCCATTAATTCACTTGTTACTTGTGCCACAGAGATGCATTGAAATGTTTAGATCAAAAACCCTAGCTGCAGAGTCACACAGTGAAATCAGACCTCAAATACTCGTGAAAATGTGCAACGATTCAGGTTTAGTGTTAGAAAATAGGGAAAATAGAAAACATTGTACTTTTAAATTTTTTCTATCAACTAGATCAGCATAGAAGATAAACAGATCTGAAACAAACAATATTTCTGAGTAAAAGATGAACTATAGCTTACCTCCAGAATCAAATGAGAGGTGTACCTGTCACATGTATAGATGTATGCCTCTGTAAGTATGCTCAGATGAAGTTTAGGTTCATGGATCAAACCTCTAGGGTTTGATCTCTGTCAAAAGAACTGTAGGACAGTTTTTCCATGGATAGTAAACCCCAATGGAAACAACAATAATCCCAAAGTCATAAAAGCAAAATAACCCCAATAGGAAACCAAATAAACAGTGATAGCACAGCAAGGAAAACAATCATTAGAGAACCCTCAGATCTGGAATACAAGTGTCAAACCCTCCATTAAGCAAACACACTCAGATTTGAAAAACTAATGGCTCCATAAGCAAATGCAAACTCAGATCTGAAATACCAAAGGTTCCATAAGCAAACAAGCTTAGATCTGAAATACCAATAGCTTCATAAGCAAACCAACTCAGATCTGAAATATCAAAAGCTCAAACAAACTCAGATCTGAAATATCAAGTAGCTCCATAAGCAAACAACTCAGATCTGAAATATCAAAAGCTCAAACAAACTCAGATCTGAAATATCAAGTAGTTCCATAAGCAAACAACTCAGATCTGGAGAAATAAGTGGCACCATAAGCAAATAACTCAGATCTGGAGATCTGGAGATATAGGTGCCAAACCCTGACACAAAAAGGCAGCCAAAGGAAAGGAAGCACCCATGGCCCTAAAAGGGAGAGGCACCCACTTGACAGGTCCAACTGCAAGGGAGATAGATCCGGCAGCAAGAGAGACAGATCCAGCAGCAAGGAGGTGGAGCGAACAAGGATGGCACCCTCAACACAGTGGTAGCCACCGAACCCTCACAACATGCAGCAGCAGCCCACAGTTCACTCAAAAGAAGTGGTCGCGGCGCCTGCAACAGTCTGCGGCTTCTCCAACCAGTAAATCATGGGGGTTTAGTAATGTCCACGGCAGCCACAGCAAGCAGATCAGTCAAGGAGTAAACTTCTAAGCCAGCAGGCAAGAACAAAAGCATAAGCTCCCAGCCAAGCATCCAACCATACCTCAGATCTAGAAATGAAAGACCACTAGGATAGCTGTACCATAAACAAAGAAGACAATCTGAGGTAGCTGCAGCAAGTAGGGAAGAGTGAGGAGAGTGAGAGTAGAAAGCTAGGGGGGTAGGGTCTTATTTATACTTAGGGAGAGGGGTTAGGGCAATTAAAAATAAAATTAAATAATGACATTTAATTAATATAAATATTAATTAAATTGTCAATTAAAATCAA
This sequence comes from Picea sitchensis, assembly GCA_010110895.2. Lineage (NCBI taxonomy): Eukaryota > Viridiplantae > Streptophyta > Pinopsida > Pinales > Pinaceae > Picea > Picea sitchensis. The sequence goes on along the minus strand of SNQJ01S0002310.1, from coordinate 50,230 downwards.
GATAAATTAAAAATCCCAATCACATAAATAAAACCCTAACCACATAAATAAAATCCCCATCACACAAAATAAAACCCATTCACATAAATCTAGAGAGAAAACAAACAACAAAGGGTTACATTTTAAGACAAAGTCAAGGGGAGTTACATAATGGCAAAACATGTCCACATGAGTCTCATAGTGACCCATAAACTTTATCATCACTGCATAAGGGGTTACATCAACAATGTGATCAGGTCCATCTTCATAGACACTCCTAGATACATCTTAGGAGAGAGGAAGAGGATCACACATCAACATATCTTAGTATTACACCAAGATCTACCTGGTCAAGAACCAGGTTGCCCCATAACACATCAGGGGGCCCTAGAACACATCTAGGGTCTTATCCACCAAGGTACAAGACCAAGGATCAACCCATGCATTAAACAAGGGTTCCCTGGAACATGTCTAGGGGCCCTAGACACATCTAGGGACTTATTTCAACCACCAAGGAACATATCCAAGGATCAATCCAAGCACTGAGCAAGGATTCCCTGGAACACATCCAGGGGCCCTAGACACATCTAGGGACTTACTGCTTGATCCAAGACCAAGAACCCCAATCATCTACTGGGGGCCCTCACAAGGGTCTTTCTGCTTGGTTCTAGACCAAGAACCCCAGTCATCTACTGGGGGCCCTCACAAGGGTCTTTCTGCTTGGTTCTAGACCAAGAATCCCAGTCAACTACTGGGGGCCCTCACAAGGGTCTTTTTCCATGGCTCTCACTGCTTGGTCTCATACCAAGAAACCCCAGGAGTGTGCCGGGGGTCCTAGTCTACAACTAGGGTCTTTTCCATTCTCAGGAGAATGGCTCTTGTAGCTGCATTAATTTCAACATTTAGATAAGGTTGTTGGTGGTGCTTAGGTCTCAGTTCATCACCATGAAAGGAATCAAGCACAAAACAAGTGGAATGACGTTTAGAACAGGTCACATAAACCCCTTTTTAATTGCTGGACAACCTACAATTTATGACAGTCATGGAAATGGTCTCGGCCAACAAGCTTGGGAGGGAGAGAATGGCACCTGGACAAAGTCGTTGGGCTTTATTAAAAATCGGTTTACTAGCACAAGAGCTATCCAGTCACCAGTGAGAAAACTCAAGAATGTTGTTCCAAACACAAATATTGTTGACCTAATGCACTTCGTTACCTCTGCAGAATTTGATAGTGAATAGGACAGTTGGACATCAATCAAAGGGGAGGTAACGTCGAGCCCCTTAGGAGGGTCGTTGAGCTAGTTTAGGCATTGTTTGGGTGGCTAGGTTGGTTGGAAGCCAGAAAACCTTTCAACGTGGTCAAATGAGGTGTCTTGAACCCTTATCCACATTCACATGCATTCAAAAATTTCAGCATTGGGACAGTAAGGAATCAACACAATGATTGCTCAAGAAAATATTCCAAGCATGGCTATTAGAGTTGCACAAGAAAGATAGTGTTAGAATTAGGGAAGTAGGGCAAAAAATTACTGTCTTTTCAAATTTCAGTTAGCTAGAAAAACAATAGAACAGTTAACCAATACTATACTGAACTGCTGAACAAAGTAAATCAGATCAGAGAAAGAACAACTATAAGCTTTGAATCTTTAAACAAAATTCTGAGTGTGTACAAACTAGATTCAACTAAACCCAAAGATAAGATCATAGGAATAGATCTAGATTAATCAACAAACCCTCTTTCTAATCTAAACTAAAGAACATATTTAATTAATGATATAGATCAAAATCCAGATCTAATCTACAAAGCTGATATAGATCTTTACAGATCAAAACTAAAACCAATCTCCAGATCTGATATAGATCTAAGTAATGAACAAACTATAACATTTAAACAACTTCAGAAACCAAGAACAACAGATCTAAATAATAGTAAACGGAATGGGTCACTTACCTTGTAGTCTTACCTCTGAAGGAGTCCATGCCACACACAAGAGATGTAATGCCACTTGTAATTATGCTCATAAAAAAAATTCAGTATCATAGATCTACCATAAAGGTTAGATCTCTTGCCAAGAGATGAATAGACTTACTTGCCACCAAGGAAGAGAAACCACTTAAGCACCACACAAAAATTTCTGTGATTAAACCCTCACACACACAGAAATTCCAAGGACCCAAATCCTCATGCAAGAAGAGGTAGCAGGGGTTACAGCCAGCTTAGAGGGGCCGCGGCTCAATGGATAGGGGCTAGATTTGTGCTGAAGGAGTCACGACTCAATGAGAAGGGGCCGGATCTATGCTGGAGGAGTCACGACTCAATGAGAAGGGGCCGGATCTATGCTGGAGGAGTCACAACTCAAAGAGAGGGGCCAGATCTACACTAGAAAGGCCACGACTCAAACAGATCTGCACTAGAGGAAGCTGTAGGAGCTTCAAACTTCAACCCACAAGTAGACACAGCAAAAACAACACTTCAAAAACTTTGATAACCCTTGTCTCATCCCTAGACAAGGTTGCAATGACCAGGAGGCTGAAAACTAGAGGCCCGAACTGTTACAAGAACTCAACTACTGTTGCAAAGGAGGGCCGCAACACACATGAAGAGATTCGCTCACTTTTGGAAGATGACATGAGAGTGTTTTGAAGGTAGAGGGGTAGATGTCTATTTATACTTTAGGCTAGGTTAGGTTAATAAAAATAATAATTAAAATAACATGTTTAATTAATATAAATATTAATTAAACATGTGATGATAAACATTTAATTAATATTTTCACATTAACCCCTAAAGAAAAACAAACCCCCCCCAAAAAAAAAAGCAAGGGTGAAGGGGGGTTTAGGAGGGGTGACTTGGTGGCACTAAATGTCCATTCATTCTCAAGGTGACCTTTTTAACTTTATCATCACTGCATATGGGATACATCCCTCATGTGGTCATGCCCGCCTTCAAAGAGGGTCATATACCAACAAACACCTGATCAAAGATCAGGTGGCCCCAGAACATCTCTGGGGTCTTATCCACCAAGGTACAAGACCAAGGATCAACCCATGTCCCAGACATGGGTACCTTGGAACATGTCCAGGGGCCCAAGACATATCTAGGGACTTTAACTGCTTGGTTCCAGACCAAGAACCCTAGTTATCTACTGGGGGACCTCACAAGGGTCTTCACTGCTTGGTCCCAGACCAAGAACCTCAGTCATCTACTGGGGGCCCTTACAAGGGTCTTTTGCCATGTCACTAACTGTTTGGTCCCAGACCAAATCCCCAGGAGTGCACCGAGGGCCCTAGATCTCAGCTAGGGTCTTTGCCATCCTCCTGGAGAATGGCTCTTGCAGCTGCTTTAAATTCAACACTCCCTCTCAACAAGAGAGGCATTCTCAGCTACACCAAGCTTGTCACGAAAGTATACAAACTTTGTCAGGGACAGTGGCTTGGTAAAAATATCTGCCGTCTGTTCTGCTGTCGGAACATACTGAATGCTGAGAATGTTCTTCTGAACCATGTCTCGGACATAGTGGTATCTCATCTCAATGTGTTTCGATCTATTGTGAAC
>SNQJ01S0002310.1:3989-24191 GCA_010110895.2 Picea sitchensis | reverse complement strand
ACTTTTATCAGCAAATTACACCATCAAAAGATGCCAACAAGTAGCCCAAAAGATGCGCCCTAGTTAGTATAGTTAGTGTGCAAAATTTAGGAGTTAGTCTAGGGTTAGTTTAGGCGCTAAGAATGAATTAGTAGCTAGGGTTATGCAACCCTAATGGCTGTAGCTTAAAGTTTGTACCAACAATTTAAGTAGTGGGAGAGAGGGGATGCCCTAGTAGGTGAAGACTCCTTTCAATGTGGCAAACCAACTTCAAGCAAGAGATCTTTCAAAAGACAAAAAAATCACGTCTCCCAAGGCAATGATTTTGTATCTCCAATGCAAAAAATAAATGACTAGTGCCTTTACTATTGGGTTAATGGAGTCAAATAAATGAACTAGAGATGCCACTTCCTTGGGGGTGTAAATCCTCTTACTTCCCAAGGCAAGTATCTCTAGTTAGGGTTTAAGAATGAGGGGTGTAAATCCTCTTACTTCCTCAAAAAAATCCTTGCAACATCAATGACTTTCAAGCAATAAATGATGGAGACTAGAGTGGGGGTGTAAATACTCTTACTTCTCACTTAGCTCCTAGCTCAACAATCCTTGACTTGAAAAAATGATAACATAAGAGTAAAAGACCATACCAAAATCAAGAAAGATGCTAAGATGATCCACCATAAAAGCTAGAAAGCATTCATCCAAGGCTAGCGCCTCACTCCTCCATCAACCATTCACAAGAGATAGCCATAAACAAGTGCATAAACGACAAATATAACCAAGTGTAGTGAAAATTTTAGATCAAGTCCTCTCACAAGAGGGAGAGTTATGTCCAAATGAGATCTTATGATCTCTTATTTATACAAAATGTCACTAAGGTGACTTGTCCATATATTAAGGGGTAAACCACAAGACTAGAGGTCAACAACCCTAATCTTGCCCCCTTTAACAAAGTAATATTAAACAATTCATTTAAATTTTCACTTTTGTACAAGTGAAACCCTAATTTACAAGGACATCTTCCCTTTAGGGGATGTTTTGCCACTTAGAAGAAGTCGTTGGCGTTGGAAAAGCATTGGTAGGCCTCCAAAGGCCACATGTCAAGCATCTAGGCAATCTCCTCATGGTGAAGACCTCCTCCTCCTCCTCCTCAAAAGTGATGTCATGCCCTAATAGGTGACGTTTTTCCTCTCCTAGGCAAGTCGTTTGGCAAGTAAAGCATGGGCTATGTCCATCCAGCTGTCCTCTAGGCCTTCAATATTTCATCTCTGTGATTCGACATGTAGACCCTTGGCATCCAACCTGTGGGCTTGTAGCCCCATGGAAGCCCAAGCTAGGCTTGTTCTCCCAAAACTGTCCACCAACTAAGTCTTGCAAAGACAGATGAGCCCTCCAAGGATCTCAAGTCATAACATCATGATAAATGAATCCAATCAATAAATGAGCCACCTAAGCATGTGCATCAAAGATCACTATATCAAACAATTAATTGCTCAAGGACACTATGCGACTTGTCAAGCTTGAATATGGGAGGGTTGATGAGGTGTCCTATTCGGTAGATCTTGCCCTAGGTCAAGGAAAGTTTCCAAGAGATCCCTTTCTAAGCCATGTAAAATGGGTGAAGTGGTTGGGGTCAAGACTCAATGGGCATAGGGCTTATGACATATAAGGGGTCGTAGTGTCTCATTCATGGGTGCCTTTGTAGAGGGTTGTGTGGTACCTTCGTCCGCAATGCATTTTTTCCAAGCCCATTAATTGCCATTCTTTTATTCTTTCATAATTTTAAGGAGAGGTTGAAGGTCACTGACTTGGCGTGGTGATCAAATAATGGCAATGTCACCCATAAACACCTAGTGGAAATGAGAAGGTTGGATCGTGATGAGACCCCCTTTCTCTCAACCATGCAACTGAAAGCCATTACCCTGGTTTGGTGACCAGAGGATGGCAATGTCATACCATTAGATATTCATGGACGTGATAGGTCGGCTCGTGATGAGACCTCTAATCCTTCAACTAACCTTTTAAGCATTCTTTATTATATTGTGGGTCCCCTTTACTCAAAGATAAGTGTTTCACTGCTCTCTTGGGTGATCCCTGGGCGAAGCATCTGGAAGGTTCATACACGACTTTTATCTTTTACCCAACATCAATCCCTCTGGGCCTTTAGCCCCTTCTTCCCATAGAATGAGGGACAACCCCTTCTTGGGTCAATACACCCTAAAATCCCAAGAGATAATGAAATGGAGGGGAACAATGATGGGAGGTGGTAAGTATGGTCGGGAACAGTACGATGGCTCTTTAAGGGAGTTCCTAGTAGCAATCCCATACCTAGGGAAGGCCACTTACTAGGGCACAATGTCAACCACCAAGGTGAAGCAGGGCAAAAGACATAATGTCCAAGCATATATTATGAAATCTAGAGCAATCTAAGATACAACATGCTCAATTGGCTTAAATATTGAAATGATGCTCACCATAATATTGATTTGTATCTCATGGAGCAAGGCCCGCTGCCTTCCAGAATCCAACTGATGTGGTGGATGCCATCTGGAAATCTGTGACCATCTGTGGTGGTGAGAGGGGTTTCCAACTATGCAAAAGGGTACTGCTGGTCATGTAGTCTCTCGACACTCCATATCTGAAACCTGAGGGCCTCGAGACATAATCTCCTTAGTTATCCACAAAATGGGGATAACAGGGACCATTAATTATATTCACATACCAAAAATAGGACATGAGTATACTATCCACCTAAGTTTATAAGTAAATAAGGCCCACCATCCAAAAAGCTTCCCAAGCCAATAATATCCAAGGTGGGATATTCAAATAGAACAAAAGTAACCCCCTCAAGTAATTCAAATCTCTCCATGATAAAGTAATTTAATAATAGGAGCAAGACTTACTTAATGATGAAGTAACTAAAAACTAAAAAGTGCATGACAACTTTTCTCGAACCAACTCATCAACCACCATAAATATTCTAGAACACCCCCGAAAACTTTGGAGTCCCGACCTCGCAAAATTGACTAAATCAAAACTTTTTTAGAATGGTGTGAATTTGACGCCGATGTTGTATGGCATATTCGATTTCCAAAAATATGACCACATCCCGAAAAAGTGAAAACCCTAAATTTGACCAAATGTAAGAAGAAACTCGCTTCAGAATTTGAGATGAAAGACCTTGGCCTAATGCATTATTTCTTAGGTCTTGAGGTATGGCAGAGCCCAGAGAGAATCTTCCTTAACCAAGGGAAGTATGCAGTCGAAATCCTAAAGAGATTCGACATGTTGGAGTGCAAGTCCATGAATACACCCATGGAAACGAAGCTAAAGCTACTGGTCGACACTTCGTCAGAATTGATTGATGCCACGCTGTACAGACAGATCATTGGATCGTTGATGTACCTGACGAACACCAGACCAGATATCTGTTTTGCTGTGAACATTGAGTCAGTTTCTGGTAGAACCCAGACATGTTCACCTAGTTGCTGCAAAACATGTGATGAGGTACCTTAAGGGTACATTACATTGTGGTCTCAACTATGATGGAGATCATGATTTCACACTGAGTGGGTACACTGATTCAGATTGGGCTGAAAGTGTCTCTGACAGGAAGAGCACTTCAGGATGCTGTTTTAGTTTGGGATCAACCATGATCTCATGGCAGAGTAGGAAGCAATCAAGTGTTGCTCTCAGTATAGTGGAAGCAGAGTACATTGCCGCATGTTCTACCAGCTGTGAAGCTATATGGCTTCGAAAGTTGTTAACAGGTCTATTCGACCTAGAGATGGAAGCAACCACGATCCTATGTGACAACCAGAGCTGCATAAAGATGACAAAGAATCTTGTATTTCATGATAAGTCGAAACACATAGAGATCCGATACCATTACATCCGTGACATGGTGTAAAGAGGAGCCATAAAGCTCCAATACATTAGCATGGATGAACAGGTTGTCGATGTGTTGATCAAGCCTCTATCTCGTGTAAAGTTTGAGCACTTTCGAGATAGGCTCGGTATAGTCCGAAAGGACCTCCCTCGATAGGAGGAGTAGTGTTGTGTCGAGATGCCAGCCTAGTGCTGTGCTTCCAGCTTAATTGCCGTGTTGAGATTCCAGCTTAATTGCTGTGTTGTGATTCCAGCTTAATTGCTGTGTAGTGTGCCAGCCTCGTGCTGTGATGATGTGACCAGCCTCGTGCTATGGCGATGATGATGTATTAGTTTTATACTAATCCATATTGATGCAGATGATGATTTCATTCCATTGTGAATGATGATGCTGCTGATGAGAAAAACTTTCGATGATTTATAGATATGCCAGTCAGTGTTCCAAGATGCTGTTGATAATGTTGTCCTCTCACTCACCTGATGCTATTGATGATGATGTCCTCTCTCTCGCCTGATGCTGTTGTAGAATACCCTTCTTGTTAAGGGGGAGTGTTGAAATAATGTAACTGCAAAGAGTATTCTAATTATTATTGATGTATTATTCATTAGATCAATTCCCTTTTGTGGATTGATCATGTCGACTATTGTAAATGACCAAATCTCCTTTTGCGGATTGGTCAAACCATAATTGTAATAGGCAAAATAAGAAGTTGGCTCCAGAATATATTAAAGGTGGTTATAACCACCTAGAAGAAGAAGTCGGCCCTGCCAATGAAAAGACACCTCCGTCCACACGTGCCAGAGTTGTATAAATAAGGAGGCTAGCGCCTCATTTAGACACACAATCACTTGTTCATCAAGAGACAAGTTCAAAGCTGTAGTTGGAGAAGAGAGAGAGAGAGAGAGAGAGGCACATTCTTGGGAGAGGACTTTCTGTATTTGTTTGAGTTATCTCTTGGCATTGTATTGGCTATCTATAATAAGGAAGTTTTTGCTGGGTTTTCTCCCCCATGAGGGTTTCCTAGGATAAATGATGTGTCTCTTGTGATTGTGTATTTCTCCGTGATCCTATTTATGCTATTGTTATCTAGTGAAATGAAAATAACTCTAATAATAGCTTAAACCTTAACATGGTATCAGAGCTAAGCTGAAGAGAGCATCTTTCACAAGAGAAAGTGAAAAACGTCACTGTTGCCATACATGCAAATTAGGGCTTTTTGTTGGTGAAGTATTTCATCCCTAAAACCATCTAGAAAAGTGGGCCCTGTTGGGGTAAGTTAGTACATCAACTTCCTGGGGTTGTAAATTTTGCATACGATCTCTGTTTATGGCGCACGATAGCTCGTTGGAAAGGTTTTGATGAGGAGCTTCATTTAGGGGGATCAATCAAAGCTTTTAGCTATCCTTGAGCTGCCCGATCGAGAAAAAAACGTTGTTTGGGCCCTCAAAATCGTCCCAAAAATTTGAGAATCAAAAATCTATTAAAAATAGTAAGTTGCCAAAAAACTGTTTTGAGCCAGTTGGAAAAGGTGGGTGGCCACCGAGATCCTCCCCCCTTAGGAAGCATTGGTCTCCATTGCATTGAGTGCCCCCATCAGATGAGGAAATTTCTGCTAAATTTGGCCCCGGGTGAGCCACTTGCCTTGGTGCAGGAGCTGCCCTGCTTTGACAGCCCGATAAAGTTGGATCCTCTGCTGGCGAGTGCCCTTGATATGTCTGTCCACGATCTGATCAGTGGATGCTTGTTCCATGCAGTCAGGGTTGAGCTCTGTTGGTGTCACGATCTCGATTCTGCTATCTTCGAGGTGTCCAATAATGGTGGAAAATAAGGGCGAAGGAGGTCCACATTTAATACTGGGTGCAATCCAAGGAAGGGGGGAAGGTTGAGCTCGAAAGCATTGTCACCCACAACCTTGGTGATGGTGTAAGGTCCATAACGAAGTGGATGAAGCTTTTGATGAGGCCCTGTAAGGTGTTTTTTCTGCAAGTGCAACCAAACTTTGTCTTCCACCTAAAATTGGTGTGGCAACCGGTGTTGATCATGGCGTTGCTTGTACTTGGCATTAGACTTCTGTAAAATATCCTTAACCTGTTGGCGGATGTGCTTGATCCACTCAATCAACCGGGTGGCTTTGTTAGCTCCAATTGGAGCATGCGACGAGTCTGCTTGGGTGGCCACAAGGGGTAGTGCAACATCCATGGGACCCAATGGTTGAAATCCTAACCCCACCTGAAAGGGGCTGTGGCTGGTTGAGCTATGTATGGCTCTGTTGTAGTTGTGTTGAACATAGGGAAGACTCTCGTCCCAGCTGTGGTGGTGCTTGAAATTGTACATGCATAGGATGTACAATTTGGCCATCCGTCTGGGGGTGGAAGGCAGTGGACTTGGTGAGCTTTGTGTCCAACAGTGATCAAAGGCTCGACCAGAATGTGCTGAGGAACTGACTGTCCCGATCTGAGATAATGGTTTGTGGGATCCCGAAGTGTACCCACACTCGTTCAAAGAAGAGATTGACAGTGACCTCCACTATGATTCTCTTCTTGCAGGCGGCCATAATCACCATCTTGGAAAAACGATCAACAACCACAAAACACAATCATTTCCTCGCTTGGTGGAGGGAAGACCCGACATGTAGTCCATTGAGTAGGATTCCCAGGGCCTGTCGGTAGTAGGCAGATGAGTGTACAAGCCTTGTTTCTTAGTGACTGGTTTGGCAATAACACAGACAATGTAGGACCGGATATACTTGCTGACATCCTGTTGAAGTTTCGGCCAGTAGAAATGTCGCTGCAACACTGTCATTGTCTTTTCCACGCCGAAGTGTCTTGCCACTCGACTGTAGTGGGCTTCCCAAATTAGCTTCGCTCGCTTGTTTGATGGAATGCAGAGATGGCCCAGATGGCACAACAACCCGTCCTGAAGATGTAGATTAGTGACAACTGTGTTTGCCCCAACATCTGGTAGGTGTTGGCAAAGTCAGGATCTATCTCATAGAGGTGGGGCCATCCAGAGGTCTTGTGGCCGCAAGAATCTAGCACTGTGGTGAGTGCCGTGACTGGAGGTCGGCTGAGGCAATCAATGACTCAGTTGGTACTTTCTGCTTTATACTTGATGTTGAGGTGGAACTGCTGCAAATATGTGGACCACTTCTGATGGCGGTCATTCTGCAATTTGCCTTGTGTCTACATGAACTGCAACGACTTATGATGAGTGTGGATGACTATCTCCTTCCCGAGAATGTAATGTCTCCACTGGCGGTAGGCTTGCACAATGGAGTACATTTCTTTTTCGTAAGTAGGGTACTTACGGATGACATCTGATAGTGTCTCACTATGATAGGCCATGAGATGGTCGTGCTGGGTGATTAATGCGCCCACAACATAGTCTGAAGCATCTGTCTCGATCTCAAAGGGCTGTTGTAGGTCAGGTAATGAAAGCACCGGGGTTGAGCACAAGCACTGCTTCATATCATCTAACACTTTTTGTTGGGACAGGCCCCACACAAATTTTGCCTTACCACCACCCCTGGTAAGGCAAAATTTTGCCGAGGGGCCATGCAATATAGGAGAATCCCAACACGAACATGCGATAGAAATTGACAAGGCCTAAGAAGCTCCGAAGCTCAGTGAGCGTGGTTGGGGCTGGCCAGTCACATATGACTTGGATCTTGGTTGGATCAACATGCACACCATGCGCATCAACAATGTAGTCTAGGTACTGGACCCTGTCCATGTCGAAGGAGCATTTTTTCAAGTTGGCATATAACTTGTGCTGCCGCAGAGTGCAGAACCTGCTGAATATGCTGCAAATGTTCTGCCCAAGTCTTGCTGTAGATGAGGATGTCATCCAGATACACCACCACAAAAGAATAAGTGAAAGGTCGCGACTCACAAGATATCGTCCATCATCCTCATGAAAGTTGATGGGGCATTTGTCAAACCAAAGGGCACGACCAACCATTCAAAAAGACCTTCTTTTGACTTGAAGGCAGTTTTCCATACATCTGTTTGTTTTATTGGGACTTGATGGTAGCCAGACTTCAGATCAATCTTACTGAAGTATTTGGCCCCCTTGAGCTGATCAAGGAGATCATCGATTCAGGGAATCGAGTACCGGTTCCTGACTGTGATGTTATTTAGGGCTCGATAATCAATGCAGAGTCGCTAGGTCCCATCTTTCTTCTGCACCAATACGATTGGGCTTCTACAAGGTTATGAACTGGGTCGGAGGTGCTCCTTGTGGAGCAGTTCTTGGATCTAACGCTTGATCTTCTCATTTTCTAGCAGAGAGCGACGATAGAATGGTCCATTGGGTAGCGGTACGCTGGGGGTCAGATTGATGGGATGCTTGACCTGACAGTGCAGAGGTACCCCATTAGGTGATGAGAAGATGTCTTTGTATTCTTCCACGACCTTATCCACTTGCTTCTGCTGCGTGGAGAGGTCGGCCGTGGAGGCCATGGATGTGGCTGCCACCTTTCGCTCACTCTGAGATCGAATCATGAAGAAGACAAACTTCCCGCTCTGAGAAATGACCATCTTGCATTACTTGATGAAGATCAAGGAAATAGCACTAGGTGGGACTACCTCAAGTATCCTGTACAATTTCCTGTTCAAAGTAATAATAAGACTGCGAGGCCTAGACTCATATACAACATGACGTTTCCATAAATAAGGTTGGCCCAAAAGAACATCACAAATTTCAAGGGGAGCAACATCGCACAATACCTCATCTTTGAATGGCTTGATGTCGTACGACAAGCGACACTGTTAGTTGATGCGAAGATCGCTTCCTTGATGGAGCCATCCGATGGTGTAGGGCTGCAGATGCGACATTGCCAGCAGGGTTATCCGCTTGACGACTTCAGTTGAGATGAGGCTCTTCTGGCTACCACTATCAACGATGAAGTGCAATGGAGTACCTTTCACCCACATCTGTGAATGAAAGAGGCGCTCACCTTTCTCTGGCTCATCAGGTTCGTCAGGTTGGATCTTGGTGGTAGCAACGGTGGCACTGGGTTTCGCGTCAATGATCCGTCTCCCCTTTTTTGGTTCTGACTCAGAGTTGAAACCCACATCTGATTCAGAGGATTTTACCTCAGCCACCAATGACTGCTTTGAGCGACAATCAACAATGTTATGCCAGGGGCTCTTATGGAAGTCGCACCACTTCCCAGTATCTTTCTTCGTTTTCCCATTGTCTTTCTTTGCTTGCGGCCCAGAATGGTTGTCCTGAGGTTGCCTATCTTTGCTCTATCCTTTGTTCTGTGGGTTGGGGCTGCCCTTGCCCTTCTTCTGCTGTGAGGGGTTCCCAGACCCAAACTGCCGCGTCTTTTGTTTAAGCTTCTACTCGATTTTGACAGCATATCGATAGGCTGGACCTAAGGATGAGATGTCCAAAAACTCCATTTCTGTCTAGATGTATTTGTGCAGACTGCCGTGGTACTTGAGCATAAGAAGTCGCTCAAAATATTTGATACCCAGCTTGGTGCGCAATGTATAGAAGACATTGGTGAACTCTGGCATTGTTTGGTCTCTTACCTACCGCAGTGTGGTCCATCTTGTATACAAGTCGTCATAACTTCCAACATGGTAGTATTGTTCCTTAATAGGATCCCCGAAGGAACCCCAAGTGGGCGCAACTGCAAATAATGTGGATCCCTCTATTTCCTTTTGCTCACAGAAAGTCTCCCACCAATCTTTGACATGGGGGACGACCTTGAGGAGCGCAAATGTAATCTTTTCCCTATCGGAAAAGTTGTGAACAGAGAAATACCCTTCTAGAAGGTTTAACCATTTATCTACGACATCCACATCTATTTGACCTTCAAATATAGGAATATCAAAATTGATATGTACCTTGAAGGGGGCAGTGCCTCCGCTTGAGGTGGATGCATCACTTGTCGGCAACCGTCGAAGGATTTGTGCAAAGTTGACCATCATCTCGTTCCTCTATCGCTCAAGGGCTTCCTCTAGCAACATTTTGAAAGGATCTCCTGTCTCGCCGTCTTTCTTTTTGCCTGCCATGGACGGTTTTATTGGGCGTGCGAGAGCAGTTGTCCTCAAGAGAAACAAGCTCGAGACTCAACTCTCTCTATACTTTGACCGCGTCGGGGACATGCATTAAAAAAACGACAAGGAGTAGACCGCTCTGATACCATTGATCCAGATTTACGAGCGGAATTAAATGAAACCATAGATTTATAATATTAACACAGAGACACAGTGAACAATAAAAGAGATACAATAAAACTTGACTTCTATTAAATATGAAATATGCTGAAACTGTAAAATGCAGACTAAAAACAAGCTGGCTAGAATGGTGGCAGCTTATCTTTGAGAAGAGATGTGATGGCTACGCTCATTTGCAAGAATATGAGTACAGTGAGGCTCTGAACGCCTTTTTACAATAAACATGAATGCCAAAACCCTAGACATCCAAAAACCTAATCCTAGGAGATGAAGCGCCAAAAGTCATGTGGGCCCTGTTGGGGTAAGTTAGTACATTAACTTCCCGGGGTCGTAACGTTTGCATACAATCTCCGTTTAGGGCGCACGATAGCTCGTTTAACGAGGAACTCCATTTAGGGGGCTCAATCAGAGCCTTTGGCCATTGTTGATGTGCCCAATTGTGAAAAAAACGTTGTTTGGGCTCTCAAATGGCTCCGAAAGTTTGGTAACCGAAAAAATGCTAAAAATAGTAAGTTGCCAAAAAACTGTTTTGAGCCAGTTGAAAAGGTGGGTGGCCATTGAGATCCTCTTGGATCAGTTCTCATATTAACTAACTCCATGAGGCAATTTAACAATAATAAAATAATGGAGTTGGTTAGGAATCACTTCCAAAAATAGCGCTTAAAGAACATGACGAATTAGGGTTTTGACTATGTCAGGCTCCAATAAATGATAAAGTAATATTCCACCAGGTTCATCCTCCTAGAAACCTCCAAAAATAGCAAGTGCGGCCTCCTCAAAGTTCTCCAAGGAGAAATGGCCCTCACAAAATGTGTAACAAACCCTCCAAAAGTGAGTCATCCCATCAATGATGTGTGAAATAGGGTGTGTTATCCCCTACCCTAGGGATAACTAAGGAGATCATGTCTCGAGGCCCGTGGGTCCTAGACATGGAGTGCCGAGAGCCGGATGACTTGAGCATGGCCCCTATTTTCTTTAGTGCAACCCATTTATCAACAACAATAGTATCCATCCCACCAGCCTGGTCCTGAAGTAGCAGTAAGTCTTGCTCCATGAGGTAATGAGTCCGGGTATCATGGTATGTGTCACTTTGATTATTGAAGCACTTGAATATGTTGCATTGAATTCTCCTTCATTTCATAACGTTTGCTTGGAAATTATGCTCTTTAACTTGTTCATACCTGGAAGGGTGACATGATGCCCTAGTAAGTTGATCTCCCTTTAGGATGGGTTGCCACTGGGTGTGTATATGAAAGGTCATCATCCGTTCCCTCCATACTTACCACTTTCCATCCCTCTCATTTCCCCCCTACCCTTGTTCGGGCATTGGGATTTGCTACACTAGGAAGGGTTGTACCTTGCCTTGTGGGAAGAAGGGGCTAAAGCCCCAGAGGGTAAAAGTAGCTGGCAAGAGTTAAAAGCCGAAAATGAAACCTTTGAGATGCTTCGCCTAGGGATTCCCGAGAAAGCAGTAAAAAACTTCTCGATAAGAAAAGGGAACCCATAAGATAAATAAACACTAAAGGTATTAGTTGGTGGATGGGAGGTCTCATCACTAGCCGACCTATTATGACCATGGGCATGTAGCGGTATGACACTACCATCTATCTGGTCACCAAACCAAGGTAGTGGCTCTTGGTGGCATAGCCAAGAGAAAGGGGGTCTCATCACGAGCCAACCTTCTCATCTCCGTGAAATGCTTGTGGATAATGCTCTCACCTTTCGTCACCAAGCCAGGACAATGTCCTTCAACTCTTCCCTTGAAGCATAAAAACAAAAGATCAAAAGCAATGAAGCTAAGAATAAAAGGCATTGAATGGGCTAGGAAAAAATGACATCTATGACAAGGTGCAACTCGCCCTCTACAAAGGCACCCACAGGTAAGATCTACATTTCCTTGTTATCACTGCACCTCATGCCCAAACACTTACCCAACGCCACCTCACACACTTACATGACCTAGATTGGTTCTCACCTGGGAAACACCCCAAACTTAAGGAGGATTAGCCCAATAGGACACCCTAAGACCATCTCCAAACCTGACTTGTTAAATTGCATAACGTCTTTGAGCATTTGTCTGGGTAAAGGGGGGTTTGATGCACATGTTTGGGTAATTTAATTATTGGATGTGATTTACATGTTATGATCGCTGTGACTTATGAACCCCTGGAGGGCTTACTTGTTCTTGTTGCAGGACTTTGCCCGGTGGATAGGTACATATGGGGGAATGATTAGCTCGGACCTCCATGGGGCTAAAAGCCCACAGATGGATGCTGTAACCCTAACCAGGGGCAAGAAGACATCAGAGACTTGCACCAGGAAGAAAGAAGGACGTTACCCTTGGAGACACTCTGGTAGACCTAGACCCAGGGGGATCTTGCTCTTCCACCTGGACGTTGACCTTTGAGAGCCCATGACGTCACCATTATGACCCTGGACGTCATCCAGAGCTAGGGTTTTCATATTGAGGGCAATTGTGAGCTGGTTGGCACATGTGGGCATCATCCGGGGCCTTTGGAGGCCAAACGTTCTGCATCTGGAGCCCAACGTTCCACTTTAGGGGCTCAACGTCACCCTAGAAGGGAATGACATCACCCTTGGAGATGATTTCAGGGGTTAATTATTTTATTTACGTAAAAAACTGGATTTTGATGTAATTTGGCCAGGTCTACCTTTATTTGACCTAAAAAAATTAAAGGTCATTAGTTCTGTATAAATAGAGAGAAAGTATTCTCATTTTTTCATCATCCCTCATCACACAATAAGTGTGGTCTGAAATTTGCGCCCTATTTGGGAGTTATTGGCTGAAATAGGGAGGCACACTTGTCTTGGAGGCTAAAATTTGCAACTTGGATCATTTCTTGGTGAAGTTACTTGGCAATCTAGGGTTTTATTGCTTGATTATTCTTGGTGAAATAAGTAAATCTGCAATTTTCATTTCATTTTGAATGGTTATGGTATATTTACTTATTCATGTTAAAGATTATGAAATTGCTTGCTTGACAAACCCTAGGAGTAAAGGACTTAAGTTTCAACTTCTTTGCTCTTCATTTGCTAGACTTTACTAAGGTGATTTGACTTAGATAAACTTCTAAAGCCCTAAATACTAGCACTTTAGAAGCCATTGTCTAGTTATTGTTTCTCTTAATACCTTTCAATAGTTTAAGGAAGGAAGATTCGCTTGGGCCTAAAATTGCTTACTCTCTAGTGAATTTGTCTTTAGGGTTTGGATGTTTGAGGCCTTGAAGTGCCAACACCTCTTCCATCCACCTCTTCTCCTTAGACAAGTATAATCATTACTGTTACTACTTCCAAGTGAAAGCCGTCACCTATTGACCCCATTGCCCCATAAAGGCACTAGTCCACTTGCTTAGTGAATGATTGATCAAACAAACACTCAAACCTTCTTCCTTGAAGCTTTTGCTAACTTTTACTAACCCTAAACTAGACTAATTCATTAGCTAACTTGCTGCTGTTTCAAATCATTGCTACAGCCATACTAATCTACACTAATTTGCTACATACACGTACATAACTTGCCTCTAACTCACTCAGAAATTGCTTGTGATAATTGCTAAACAATCTACTTGATTAATGCTAAGTTTACATGATTTTTCTTGCAATTCTGAGCAGTAATACTTGTTGCTGTTACAAAAGATTGCTACAGCCATCTAACTGCAGCAAATTCTCTGCAAAATTGACATTTAATGCTGGCTAGACATTGCCAAAATTGTTTGTGACAATTGATTATCATTCTGCTTAGTTAAAACTACCTTTTCATTGTCTTTTCAAGCAATTCCAAGGTATATTTTTTGCAGCTGTTATAAAATACGTATTGCTATTGTAAACTTGCATATTGCTGCAATTTTATATCAGCTAGCTTGTATTTCAAAGGTTCATGGTCTTATGAAGCACTAACATCATTTTGTACTTGAAAGCTGCCATATTTTTCTTTGTTGTCTTGTTCTGGGCAGGTACACTTCATTTTTTCTATTGCTTCATCTCTTAAAGACCTAAATAACCTTTTGACTTGAGTGACCAGTGAGAGGGGGGTATTCTTGCATCCTTGCCTTAGTTTCATCAGCCCTTTAGGTCACTGGGGACGTCTCCCTTGGGGTAACCTTGATATACTCTTAAACAGAAAGGAGTTTCCTATTAAGGTGACAGTGATAGGTCACCCCCTTGTTACGCCAATCTTGCCTCACTTGCCTTGGGCTTTGGACAAGTACAGATTGTGCGATAACAAGGTGCAAAGGAGCTTCAACAAGGTGGATGCCTAGGATTTTGACCCTGTCAAGGGATGGAACTTGTTCTTAGAATATTCTACAAATGCCTCCAAACCAGCCCTTTAAATGATGAGCGTTCTTTTTTATTTGCCTTAATGCATTTATACAAATCCTTCAATGATGGAGCACTTCTTTTTCCTTGGAACATAGGATTTCTATGCCTGTCACTACTTGTTTATCTGATGAAGGAGCAGCCAACAGAGGACTACAACAAGCACTTTATCTTCCCTTTGATATTAAATCTGGATCTATTGAAGATCAATGTCAAATTTGTAGAAAAAATCTCCAAAAGTAGCAGAAATGAGGCTCTCCTACCACTGTGTTCAGTTCTGAATGCTGCCCTGCTATTAACTCTGCCAAAAGAAGACTTGTTGACTGCTGTCTGCTTTAAGAAAGGTCAAAATATGGTGTTCTTGCAGCCCAATGACAGTACCTTAACAAGTCTGTAATGCACTGTAAGTGACAATTTCAGTAAGGGTGGTCAAACTGCACAGAACTGGGAGCAGACTTCCTCATCTGCTCATATAGAAAGCTCAGAATCAACACTGTAACACTGCTGCCTTACAGTCTTGGAAATATATCTCTTTTGCTATCTGCGATTTGGAGATGAGAACTGATTTTCAGTGATGGAACAGATTAGATCAATGCCTTATTGACTGCCTGTAGTATGTGTGAAAGATTCTCTTGCAAATAATAATTTGCTTATCTTGCCTTTGACCCACTGGCAGCCCTAGAAAAATGTGTTCAAAATACATGCTACCTACAATCTTAAAGAGAAGATCACCTAAGTGATACGCCCTTGCTCTGAATCAGTCACAGAATGAAAAACAAACATCCCCACCGAGATGCACAGATATATAAATACTTAACATCATCACAAATTAATGTGGGTTGGCTGTAGCTCAGGGCTTGGAACAGGTCGGAAATAGTTTTGTTTTTTCTTCTGGGACAGGTCATTCTCTATATAATTCTTGGCATAGGTTGCCCCCCTCGTTTCCAGCATTCAATCTATTAAATCTGTTGAGATGGATGAGTTGAAGGACAAACCCCTTCGACCTTCATGGCACCTGTAGCTAAGCAAATGGTGCTTCATAACTGCTGTCATGAATTTGGCTTTTTATCCAATCTGTTATCATATCCAGCCTGCAAACAATATGCAAGATCTGTCCTCTTTTATAGCAGCTTCATTGACAGCGAGGTCAGAATTATGATGCCAACCATGGGAATGCCCGAGTCATTATTTCCAGCATTACAACAATTTATATTGCTGCTCTACATCATCAGAATTCCCATTAGTCTTTTTGTGAGGTGTTTCAGGCATGATCCATACAACAGACAAACCAAAAAGTACAGAGATAAGGTGCACTCATGGTTTAAACTTAGCACTATCCAAGACCTGAATTTAGCACAAAATGGCCAATTCTGAAGAGTCTGTCCTCAAGTTCGTTGCAGTCTCGCTAGTAGCTACAGCTTCCTTCATTACAAGAGAGACCTCATTTTATGGTGAACAGTTAGTGCACACAATGCATCAATTATCTTGTCTTCTTCTTACATTATCTGTGCACTCTAGTAAAGAAAGAAACTTCATATTAGCTCCTGTTGTTTTTATAACATGCAATGCTTAACCACTGCATACCCCTTACAGTAAGGGTGGCTCGAAGAGTGCACCTTGCTGTGCCAAAACAGTTACTGCAGCTATAACATTAATTTTAAAGTTGAAACCCTTTATCTATGTCCTTGCTGCCATGAACCGAATTCTGGGCACCACTCCTATACTATGTTCCTCCCTTTTGAAATCTGGGGCAACAATGACCTTTCGTAAAGGTAGTTCTGTGATCAAATTTCTCTGTAAACAATCTGGCATCAGCGTAGAATCATTGTTCAAAAAAGCTTGTACTGCTGGAAATGAACTCTCAAAATGCTCCTACATCTTGTGGGGTAACGGGGACTAAGAGGACGGGCCATGACAAACCACAATGGTATAGAGAAACCTTAGTCACCTGGTTCGTGTTTGGCGGCCTTGAAATTCGACAGTGAAAATTTTGGGATTAAAATTTGGCATTAAATTCGACATACTACAAAAGTTGAAAATTAAAATATATATAATACAAATATACAAATTTATAATAAAAGTAGAAAAAATATGTATTAAAAGTATAAAATTTGAAAACTAATAACTATGTATAAATAAATTATAACTAAATTAATATGTTATAATTAAATTAAATTATTACATAGTAGTTATTAGTTATTAATTAGTTATAATAGTTATTAGTGATAAATTGATAATAGCTATAGTATAATAAATTAATATGTTGTTAAAAAATATACCCGTTGGCTGGATTCGGTCGACCATCGAGGGTACGGGTACAACATTCCAGACTCTAGACTCACTCTACTCAGTTTTATAGTCTAGACTCCAAATCGAGCAGGGGCCATGGGACGTAGGAAAAGCTTGAGTTGTCATCTGTCGGGATTCGGGTGGGATGGCAGCTTGAATAGTGGACTGGCTCTGGTCGTTGGTGTATTCTTGCAAATCGAATGGAGGATAGGAGTGTGGGCACGAGATGGGGGCAACAAAAGCGGTGCGAATTAGAACCGAGGGTTTAATCTGCATTTTGGGTTTTGTTTTAAATTTTTTTAAACCTCGCGTCAGCCAAACCTAGTTGAATCTAGACGATTGCAAATGAATTTTAACGAATTTTTATTATGTTCGGGTTCGGGTTCACATTCGGCTTGGAGTTCGGCTTACAGTACGGCGAACATAATTGAATATATTCGAATTAGGATAAAATTCGGCGAATTTCGAACTTAATGCTTGAAATTCGCCGAACCCGGTGACTAAGAGAGAAACCACCTAGAGGAAAAAAACACTTTACATAGATCACTAAGCATGGTCTAGTACAATAAATAAGATGCATTGGTCACACTTTTGGCTGATCATGATACATAATACAAATCATCGTGATGACACAACTGATCATCTCAGATACTGGAACAAATTTGACGAAGAAAATGAGGTACTCTGAAGTGAACCTGAGGGGTAACAGGCTGGAAACTTTGCTTGTAAAGTTTGACCGCAAAAATGGCCGTTTAATGCCCCAAACAGGCTACGGAAGTTTTAGGGCCCCAAATCCCCAAAATAGGGCCTGCCACTAAAATGGGCCCTACAAGTACATGGCTCCAATTTTTCCACTCAAAATGTACCAAAATAGATGGCAAATTATATAGTGATTCATTTTGGATACGATATAATCCAAGTATATTCTGAACTATACAATGAGAAAATATTAATTTTGAGAATATGCAGTCATAAATTAAAATTAAGATAAGACCACTAGATGGATTCTTGGTTGATTTTGTTTTTCAACTAGATCTTTTGTTGCTAATACTATGCAATGCTTCTTAAAAGGATGAATTGAGGAAGCTTTTAAATGTTTTGTGTTTGCAGTTACTTCGCAGACATAGGAGGAAGAGTGCTGAAAGAGATACATCACAAAGTGCTGATCTAGCTCCTGCTGAGGTTGTTGTTCATGACATAGTTCTCTTGTACTTTTATTTATAAATTTTTTGGTTCAACATTTTTCTTTCTTGCTTTTTGTGGCTTTTTAGTGTGCTTGGTAAAATCTAAAGTTTAAGAGTGTCTTTCATTATCCCAATATATATTTTCATAATCAGACTTTTCTTATGTGAAATCAGTCTTAATATGTAGCTTCTTTTGGACTTGTAGTAGGCAAATCATAATGATGTAGATTCTGTTGCTTGTAATGCAGTGGTTGTTTACAGTTGTTTTAGTTAATGAATGAGTTTGAAAAACCAGGGCCAAGATAAACTAGGATAAAGATGGAGACAACACCACAAAGATGTACTTCCATCATTGAATGTGCAAGCAAGCTTTTGAACCATAAAGACCAAGATAGATTACTGATAGATGATGAGGATAAAATAAAGGAAACTTGTTAGAATCATTTCCAAAGATTATTAACTATTGGAGTTCATGATGTGACAATGAGGCCAAGGGAATCAGTAGGCATGTTGTGCCAATTTTTTCAAAGATTTAAACTATCCTATCTATTGTGGTCCTTGGAAAAGGATGAACTATTCAAGGATCTTCAGGATATGGCCTAAGGCAAATCCCTAGATTTCAAAGGGCTCCCACGTAAATTCTATATAAAACATTGGTATGCGATTGACGATGATCTCCTTAACATGTGTCAATAAGGCATGATCAAGCTTATACCTGAATGGATGAAAGGATACATGTTGGGTGGATGGAGGGCAATAACATTGCTTAATGACTCTTATAAGGTGCTAGCTAAATTGCTAGCCAAAATGATCAAACCATTGGCTTCAAGAGTTGTTCGATGTGAACAATAATGGTTTGTTAAGACAGATTCATATTAGACGACCTCAATACAGTTCGGGAAATCATTGAATGGGCAATAGAGACTAGTCAAATGGCACTCTTCCTTGAAATTGACTTTGATAAAGCCTATGACAGGATTTTGTGGGATTTATATTGGATATTCTCTCTGGGTTGGGATTTGAGAGTTCTTTTACTCAGTCCGTGTTGTTATCACCTGTAAATTTCTTCCTGCAAGAAACAAAGGAATCTGGATAACAAGTAGGTTCAAAGTCTTGGATGGTTGACGTCACGTCTTTATGAGGGTTTCGAACATGTAAAGTATCATTTAATTGTATTTTTTACTTGGTCTCTAAGTTGTGTGGATGACAAGTCACTTTTGCTTGATTCCTTAACCTAATTTTTGCGAACAAAGAATGGGAAGGAGTTGTGAGCCTCATCTATACATAAAGCAAATCGTCTCATTCTAAATTGTTGTGAATTGTTGGAGATCATTTGGAGCCATTAATAGAAGATCTTTTACTTGGTGTTTTTGTTGTCAATTTTTGGAGCTCTTTCTTTCTTGGTATTTCAAAGACTATTGTGAATGTTCAAGTTTCTACTAAATCTAACAAGATCAATCCATTGAGGAGTTGCACAACAAATTCTTTTCTTTTATGTCATATAAAATATAGAAATACAAAAACTATAAAAGATATACCATTAAAAAGTATTTATTTATTGTATAGTGCAAATTTAATAGTTTACTTTCATTTTCTAGACATTTTTGCCCAAGGGTTTACAGTAAATTGTTGATCTTTAACCTTAATAGGGCAAAGTAGCTGCAGACATTTACACTTGAAGGTTTTATCTAAATTTTTGTGGGCTGATTTAAGAGGTTTATTAATTCTGGAAATTAAATTACAGCAAAGAAAGTTGGAATTGGTCAAACCCTAAAATCCAGGGTTTGACCCTAAAAGGTGGATTCTAACTCTACCCTAGATTATATTACACTTGTGAATTGTTTATAAAGCATATCTGATGCTTTCTAACGGTGAAATTTGTCTCCTAAGTGCTTCATAGTTGTTATTTAACATTTTGAAGATTTTTGGTGAAACCCTAGGGGGATTCACCAACTCTCTGTGCAAGTTTGAGTTAATTGCATGGTTATTATTCAATTGTACTTGCAATCATTCATTGCTGGGCCGTTTTTACATTGTTTATTCATTGCCCTAGCCAAAGTACCCAAGGTTTATCATTACAAGTGCTTTTAGGCACTCTTGGGGTGCTTTTCCTCACCTTTTAGGGCGTTTGACCCTAAAGGTGGATTCTAACTCTACCCTAGCTTATATTTCACTTGTGAATTGTTTATAAAGCATATCTGATGCTTTCTATGTTAGGATATTTACACTTAGGAGTTAGTTAAGATCTACTTGGTCTAATATGTCGTTAGGTAAAAGTGTGTTTCTTTAGTATGCACTAGTATGCATTTGTAGTTAGGCAATCCGACGGTCACGA
>SNQJ01S0002309.1:254659-272429 GCA_010110895.2 Picea sitchensis | reverse complement strand
GTTTTACAGTAATAATAATTCAAGGAATAACTCTTCAGTAAAAATCAGTATAGCCTGATTCTAACGTTGTATAAGAAAATATATATATCTCAATGTGTTTCATAATACAGAGAATCACTCTTCGGCGGTCTAAAAGACTATCAAACACCTCAAACATACTGATACTCGGACCGTCCCTAAAGAAAAACAGATTAATGGTGTTGTATTTTGCAGAGATTGAGAGGGTAAATCAATCAAGATCTTTTTACGTCCAGATAAATGGTATTCGGTCTAAAAACATTACGTTGGCGCCAACTTATTTTGCCCAGGAGTATTCATTCTCATCCAATGATTATCCGACAGATATCTCCAAAAACGATTATTTTGTGTTATTGACGACAAATGTGACCGGCTATCCTCCTCTAATCAACGCTTACGAGTATTACTTTCTATCCGATACCCAACAGGCAACAGATTCACAAGATCGTAAGTGCCCTGGCTAAACTTCTCAAACAGATATTAATCATATTATAATTCAATGTCTAACCAAGTTCTTTTAAGCTGCAGTTCAAGCTCTTAAAGCCATCAAAAGAAGATTGGACATAAAACATTGGATATCCGACCCTTGCTATTTGATTGAGTGGGAAGGAATTGGCTGTGACAACAGTTCCACGCTCATAAGAATTTCCAAAATGTAGGTTTACTTATTTCGTTGGTTTGTTTAAGTTTGCTTATACCTGAAATTGAACTCACCAGACTTGTACATTGTAATTTTGTGGTTGCCAGAAATTTGTCCGGAAGGAATTTGTCCTATAACATAATCAGTTAATAGAATGTCTTATAACATAACTAGTTATTGAAAAATGGATTAAATTAATAAATGGATAAACTCAGGTGAGTTTTTTTGATACAAAATTCCATTTTGATCTATTCATTTCTATTCATTTTTTCAAAATGTCAATGATTTAGATCATTTAAAATGAATAAAAACCTTCTTACATATAATTCATGATACTTAACCACTATAACTAACCCATTAATCTACCTCCTTTTACTATTTTCTTGACAAATATAAACATAACACCTAAACAATGCCTATATTAATAAATAAGTTAAGATAATAAATACATAAAGTTCAATTGAGATGAAACTCGTAGCTAATATCGAAGCCTAGTAGGTAGTGAGATGTTTATCAATCATACAATGAGCTAGTGGTTCTTTGGAGCACGGAAATGGTACATAAGGGAAAGGATAGTATTGTGAAAATAAATGTTTTATGTTAAATGCATGTTTTAACTTATAATTAAAATGTAATTAAAAATTTATGAGTGATGTTGCTTGATTAAAAAAGCCAAATCAAATTGCAATTGTCGGTCAATAGATGAAAGTGGATTTCTTATTAACTAGTTATTAAGAACAAAGATGTAATTGCTTGGTGATCATATTTTGACATAGTATATGGTGGAAAGAATTTAAAATGAGTGAAATAATATAAATTTTTCACAAAATACATGGTATTGGAAATTTAAAATGATTGGAATAATAAAGGAAAATTTTGATATTAAGACTTCCGGAGTCCATGTACAAACGAAGAAGTCTTTAAATTTAAAATATTCATAAAATTTAAAGATGCTAATTGTAAGATATCTATACATTTTAAAAGTATTTTCACTAATAAATGGTTTTAATTTTTTTTTTTTTAAATTCATAATATTTAAAGATGTGAACTCAGAAAACTGAGAAAAAAAACAAAAGAGATGACGTGACTTTGAATTTTAAAACCCTTATAAGATGGCGCCATTTTTAAGTTTTAAAGAAAGAATGGCGCGATTTTGGACAAAAAAATAGAGCATACAAATAGCAAGATATCTTTACATTGTAAAAGAAACTCATAGTATTTAAAGATGTAGACGCATTACACATCAAATAAAGGATAAAGTAATTTTAAATTTTTAAAAAATTGATAAGATGAGGTGACTTTAAAAATTTGATATTATGTAAACAATATTACCACATTGTAAAAAACTCATAATATTTAAATATGTGAACGCATTACACATAAAATAAAGGATGAAATAATTTAAAATTTTAAAAATTTGATAGGATGAGGTGACTCTAAATTTTTAAAATTTGATATTATGTAAACAATACTATCACATTGTAAAAAACTCATAATATTTAAAGGTGTAAAGGCATTACACATTAAATAAAGGATGAAGTAATTTTAAATTTTAAAAAATTGATAGAATGAGGTGACCTTAAATTTATAAAATTTGATATTATGTAAATAATATTTAAAAAAATTATAATATGTAAAGATATCAAAGTATTAATTTAAAATTTGATATTATGTAAATAATATTTTAAAAAATTATAATATACAAAGATGTGAAAGTATTAATTATAAAAGAAAGAGTGTTGTGAATGATAAGTAAAAAATTACTAATAAATTGTTAATGCTAATGATGAAAATTAAAAAAAAAATTATGACATACATCAACATGTAACATAACATGTCAATGAGGTTAGTAAACAACATTTTATAATAATGTTTTATTATAAAAAAAAATATGACATACATCAACATGTAACATAACATGTTAACGAGGTTAGTAAACAACATTTTATAATAATGTTTTATTAATGTATAATAAATTTTAGTTTTATTATATTTTTATGTAACATAACATGTCAATGAGGTTAGTAAACAACATTTTATAATAATGTTTTATTATAAAAAAAAATTATGACATACATCAACATGTAACATAACATGTCAATGAGGTTAGTAAACAACATTTTATAATAATGTTTTATTAATGTATAATAAATTTGAGTTTTATTATATTTTTCATAGTGTTGATTTAAAAAAATTATAATTTTTCTAATCATAAAAACTAAAAATTAAAAAAATTAAATAACTATTTATTATTTTTTATAAAATGTGAATGACTAAAATTAGTCTCACTTGAAAGTAATAATCATATAATATTCATGATGGTTATACAACATCATCATTGTAGTTATTAAAATGTATGGAGGTGGTTGGTTGGCCATTAAGATGTGATAGACTAAACTTAGTCTCTCTTCAAAGTAATGATCATGATCCGTATACATCATCATTGTCATATGTAAGCTTACAACATAATAGCTAGTTATTAAAATGTTTGGAGGTGAATGGTTGACTATTAAATTTGGACAAAGTAGTCATGATCCTTATACATCAGCATCATTATCATATGAAAGCTTACAATATAATAATTAGTTATTAAAATGTTTGGAGATAAATGGTTGGCTATTAAATTTCGAAAAAGTACATGGTTGTAATTGATTTACTAGTATAGTTTGACAAAGTATAATGTGGAAATAATTTAAAATGGTTGAGATAATATAGACTTTGACAAAGTATATAATGGAGGAAATTTAAAATGGATTTAACAATTTAAGAATCGATATCAAGTGTTCTTGACTTGTTTTTAATAGATTTTTTAAAGAAAAAATAAAACACATTAAACATAATTTATGCAAGGTGGAAAAATAGAGGATGGGTGCTCACTACAACTAGACTCTCTTTGATCTTTCCTTTGTCTATGGATTGAAGTAATGGGGAGGTTCAAAGAGGTTCCTCCTCTCCTATACATAACTAAGGGATCCCTCTCTTTTCCAGTGCACACCCCTCTACATGCCACTTACATGTGACTAAGCATGTGGAAGTGTTGCTCATGGCTAGAGCTTATGCTACCAACTTGGATGCCTAGGTATAAAATAATGCACTTGGGAAGCAATCAAAGAATGTGACGTACCCTTTTGTTTGGGTTAAAATTTTTACATCTAACATATCACTTAAAGAACCCTTACTCAAATACATAGGAATAGGATTTATTGATGATCATTTTAGGCCATCTCCCTTCCTCATCTTCTCCCATAACCTTCTACATAAGAAAGGTTCCCATAGTCCTTGATTTAGTGTTAGAGGCTGACCAAGGGTTGACCAAGAGATTGAGCATCTCAAGGTCCATAATGTGATCTACTGATTTAATGATCTATGGCCTTTGTTGAAGTTGTTGGAGGCTTGTATCGATTCATCATGTGAGTCTTTCTCACAAGGTTTGTAGCCATTTAGTCCACCACAAAAAATTTATTCATCATGGACATTGATTCTTGTGAGGACCCACTGGAAGCGGTAATGCAAGGCATGTGGTTTATGGGTAGTGTAATCCTTTTCATGAAACCATAGCAACCTGATTTCAACCCTCACATTGAAGTCCTAGCCATGGTTACTCTTAGAGTTCGGTTTTTGAATATGTCATTGAAGTGTCGAAGCGCCATGTCTTCAGAAGACATTGGTAATGTTTCAGGATCATACATTTGTCTCAGTGAAACCACCAAGGATAAATCCTCAACTACCTTTGTGCACATATGTATCTATGTGGATTTGGGCAAAGGGCTCCTAGAACAAATAGATTTGAAATATGGTGACTATAGTTGGACCCAACTTATGGATTATGAACACATTTTGTTGTGGTGCAAGATTTGTTTCTAGCATAAACACTTGGCGACTTCTTATCAACAAGGAAAGGGTCCAAAGTGTTCTAGCGACAGTCCTTGGACCCTTCCTAGTGAAAGAACTTAAAAGACACACCCAATAAGTGGAACCCTCAAGGCCCCATAAAGATATTCCTAGTGTTGCATCACCTACTACCATAGTAATTCATGTTGTTGTTCTTTCTAGTAATTTCAAGCCCACTATCACGTCTTTTGAGGAATAAGGCTTCTCTTTTGGTTGTCAACAACACATTTCATTAATTTTAAAAGTGGCAGAAAGGAAGCGTGATTTTGACCCTATTTTGGAATAGGAAAAAGGAAGCATTATTTTGACTCTTTCAATAAAAATTACAATACAAATTATCAAGTTCACACAATATATTGTGGAGAGTTGATGATTATTGATGTCCCTGTTACAAACAATGAAGATGAAAATTAAATTGATGTAAAAAAGGAAGTGAAGGTTGAATTGATGTAAAAAAAAAAAGAGAAACAATAAAAACTATCAAAATAAAACATAAATTTCTTGACCTTCTCTACATTTGTTAAATAGATAGTGTGGGAAGTTTTTAAGCTCAAAAATACATATGAAGCCTTTTTCTCTACCTAGTTAAATATATAGTGTGGGAAGTTTTTAAGTTCAAAAATACATATGAAGCCTTTTTCTCTACCTAGTTATCTAGGTTAGTGATCACAAAGTGCATATGTAAGCCAGTGCTTTTTTCTAAATTTTATTTATTATCTTAATAGTAAAAAAACCTTTATATAAAAAAAAATGCAAGATGGTTTTACATTATTAAAAAAATCAAATGTAAAAAATCATAAGGATGACCAAATCTTAAATTATATAGATTTGGTAATAAAGCATTCAGTGTACCATGAAGGTTTCCGTGAATTGAAACACTTGTATAGGATAGACTATATAGGATATCATATTCCACACAAAATTATTTAGGCTTACGCAACATACTTTTGGTCCATTTTGATTTTACATCATCATAATTTTTTTAATGATTAATTTGATCTCTATTGAAGTTGATGGCAATAAATTTTTAATACAACAAAAATATAAACTTTATAAAGTAAATCATATATTTTACTTTGCAAATAAAACCATGCACAAAATGTTGAACCCCTCAACGCGAAGCGGAAGGGATAAAAAGACATTGATAAAAAAACAATAGAATGGATAATTTGATTTTTTTCTTCTTATTATAGTGTATATAAAAGAGGGTGAAAATTATTCGATATTAATTTATTTTTAATTTAAAAAAATTAATTAATAAAAAATATTTTTAGTTCATACTCCACCATAAAAAAAGTTATTTCAATACAAATAACATTTAAAATAAATATACACTATCATAAAAAAAAGTTATTTCAATACAAATAATATTTAAAATAAATAGATTCAGATGGGGTGCCACTTGGCACTAATCGAAGGACAGCTGGATCAGGGCAGTCGGGGGAGTTATTAACCCTGGTCGTCACCCCTGAGCATTTACTTCCCTATGGCTCAAACCATGAGGAGCATTAAGTTAGTGCGCTTGGCTGAGCTCTTGTGCGAGCGAACTAGCCAAACTTGCAGTACCAAGCAGTTGCAGAGGTCCCGTTGGCCTTCAATGGCGTTTGGAAAGGACATTTCGGGCTCTCACGGAGTTAAGAGCAGCGCTAGCACTCAGCCGTCACATTCTCTATCTGGTGCACTCTTGCAGAGCACTTCGACCCTCACGATATTTCCGACATTTCAGTTATCTCCCTGTGCAAAATTGCCCTCCTAGTCTCAATTTGCTCCCTGCGAACCAAGAATGCTCATTTTGTTTCATTCTGCTCTGGCTCCTCCGTCTCCATAGCCTCCGCTTCCCCTCACAGCTCTCGGCTCCTCTCCATTACCTCTGTCTTCCCCCACTGCATTCGGCCTCTCTCCATAGCCTCCTCTCACCCCCTTCGCCACCCCCCTATCCCCCTATCATGCCACGGGAGCATGGAAATCCCAAGAGGGGCACTCATAAAAACAACACTCTCTCTCAAGCCAACAGGCTCACAACCTCTCAAAGAGCGCTCATCGCTCACTTCAGCCACCCCCGAAGATCAATTCAGAGTACTCAAGCAGCTCCGCTTCAGTCCCCCATCGCCACCTCCAAGGTAAATATGTAGACAACCTCCTCCATGACGCACTTTCCCCCGTTGCCACCTTCAGCTCTGCAAAACAGTCCATGCGTTGTTAAAGAGGAGACGCCACCTTTGGGCATGCATCCTCCCATAGCCACCAACCTCATAGACCCCCCAGTAATCAAACCAGGAGAGCCCTACTACGGTGACGGGAGCTGACAAGTGGAGGAGGAAATCCCTCCCAATTGGCAGCTGGAGAAAAAGGCAGACAAGGCACCCATGGAAGAAGCCGTCGACGAGACAGGAAAGGAAGGAGAGGCTTCGCCTTAGGAAGATGCCGACCATCTCACAGAAGAGCACCTTGAGCTCCTCTTTGAGATTAGGCAGCAACAGGACGACTAGATGCCTCATCAAGACGTCATCAACCAAAGGCTGGACATTCTGTTTGATGCGCTCACGGATGCTCCAGCACAAGCCCGATGCCCAACTTGTCAACAAAGGTTCACCCCAACCTATACCATCCATGGACATACGAATCCAACCATGGACTGAAGCGGCTCACCCTAGGTTACAATTCTTTGTTTTTTTCAGCTATAGCATCGGTGGTCTAATCTACCACAATGGCAGGCTAAATGCCACAACGA
This sequence comes from Picea sitchensis, assembly GCA_010110895.2. Classification (NCBI taxonomy): domain Eukaryota; kingdom Viridiplantae; phylum Streptophyta; class Pinopsida; order Pinales; family Pinaceae; genus Picea; species Picea sitchensis. The sequence continues at coordinate 265,149 of SNQJ01S0002309.1, read as the reverse complement.
ATTTTGCTTACTATGTCTGTATAGTTTTATCAGTAATAGCGACTATGTACATGGTCAGCATTAGGATAGGGAAGTGAAACTTGGTTCCTGCAAACATATGCAATTTTTTGTATATTTTTTTGTATAATTTTCAGAGTCATGGCAGTGTTGAAACATCATCGAGCCACCTCTTCCGGTTTCCCTGAGGTGGCTCCAAGGTGTCATTGTATAAACAGATAAAATGATATAATATAAAGTTTCGCTTTTATTTTAAAAAACAAAAAAAACATTAAAATAAATACACACATCAATGTGATTTCAATATAAATAATATTCTAAAAAAATATAAAAAGTATACATAGTATATACATTAATGTGTTCAATAATACATTTTTAATACAACAAAAATATAAACTTTATAAAGTCAACCATATATTTTAGTTTGCAAATAAAACCATGCACAAAATGTTGAACTCCTCAACGCGTAGCGGAAGTGATAAAAAGATATTGAGAAAAAAACAATAGAATGGATAATTTGAATTTTTTCTTCTTTATTATAGTGTATATAAAAGAGGGTGAAAATTACTGGATATTAATTTATTTTTAATTTTAAAAAATTAATTAATAAAAAATAATTTTAGTTCATCATAAAAAAATTATTTCAATACAAATAACATTTAAAATAAATATACACATCATAATTTAAAATAAATATTCACATCATAAAAAAGTTATTTCAATACAAATAACATTTAAAATAAATATACACATCAATGTGATTTCAATATAAATAATATTTTAAAAACATATAAAACGTATATATACATTAGGTAATAATAATCCAAAGAATGATTCTTCTGTATTAAATCAGGGCGTCATTTAAACATTGGATTTTTTGGAGTTTTGATGAGTGTTTTGAATCCATTTATGCTTTGCTTTCACAGAAAATGGTGATTTCACCCTAATCTAGATCTATTTATTTCAGTGGTCTAAAAAGCCTATCAAACATACTCAGCTTCAGCTTCGAGATGTGGATACAACACAACCAGCTACATTTTCTTTTTCTACAAATTAGCGGCTGTGTCTGAATCCATTATTGGAGATCTATTATTTGAACTTTTTAAATTTCTTCCTGTCACCATGGACAAAATTCCTTATGGAAAATTGGCCGGTTGGATCGCCCTTAGCTTGTGTTTATTGGTTGCGAAAGTTCTTGCTCAAACAGGTTGCTAATAAACTGCTAATGAATAGGCTCTTAGAATTGTTCTTGCATTTTAGCTCTCCTCTTTCGTTTATTTTTCTTACTGGTTGACAGAACGTTGTTTTGTGATCGTGGTGCAGGATTTCTGAGTATAAATTGCGGAGGCAAAATAATTGCCACAGACCAAAACGGTATATCATGGATCACCGATGCTAATTACATCGACGTGGGTCAGCCAACAGACATAGAGGACCTCTCTCAAGAAGCCTCCGGTTCTTACTTGCACACTCTACGGTATTTTCCAATGCCTCTCAACAAGTCATGCTATCAGTTGCCTGTGGTTGCGGATGTGCCTTACCTATTAAGACTATGGTTTGCCATTGGAAATTATAGTCGATTTCAGCAATCGCAAAGCTTCTTTTTCTCTATTGAGACAATCGGTTTGCTCGCTTTCCAGAACGTATCATTCACAGATACAAATCCAATTAATTATGAAAATGTCTTCGTTAGTTCTGGTAGTCTGCTGTACATTTGCTTGATCAGAACCTCCGACACTGTTGATCCATTTATCAACGCTATCGAGTTGAGGACCCTCCAACAGGGCATGTACTCAACAGCTAAACCTGGAACAATGTTGACTTTAATATGGAGAATAAATGTTGGTGGAAATTCGACGCCAATTAGGTGAATATTTTGAACTTTATATGTAAATCTAAAGTTCTCAGTTCTTATAGGTGAGTTTTGTGTTTTAATTTGGCGGTTTTCTTATATTGTCTAGTAAGAGTTATGAGATTTAAGCAAGACCTTTCATACGGATAACTGATATGCCTAAAATAAGATCGATGTGTGAAATCCAATTTTGCTAGACTAACGCAGCTGTCATATTTTACTTAATGCTTGAATTGAATATCTTTGTATTTCACAGGTATCCTGACGACAACTTCGACCGTATCTGGACAACACAACCTCCTCCGCTTGATAAAAATCTTGCGGTGCCTGTAACTACGACACATTCCATCTCAACAGATAATACCGATGACTTTCCTCCAATTGCTGTCATGCAAACGGCTTGGGTTGTAAACGGCTCGGAAACGTTCGGCATTATATTTAAATTGAAAGCGTCCGGAAGTAGCAACACATTAATGGTGTTGTACTTTGCAGAGATCGAGCCGCTGAATCAATCGAGAACTTTTTACGTCAAGATAAATGGCATATTTCGGTCTAAAAGCATCACGTTGGCGCCAAGTTATTTAGCCCTAGAGTACACATTCTCATCCAATGATTATCGGACAGGTAACTCCACAAATGACGCTTTTGGGCTCTACACAACTGGGAGATATGGCTATCAACCTATAATCAACGCTTACGAGTATTACTTTCTATCCGATACCCAACAGGCAACAGATTCACAAGATCGTAAGTGCCCTGGCTAAACTTCTCAAACAGATATTAATCATATTATAATTCAATGTCTAACCAAGTTCTTTTAAGCTGCAGTTCAAGCTCTTAACGCCATCAAAAGAAGATTTGACATAAAACATTGGATATCCGACCCTTGCTATTTGATTGAGTGGGAAGGAATTGGCTGTGACAACAGTTCCACGCTCATAAGAATTTCCAAAATGTAGGTTTACTTATTTCGTTGGTTTGTTTCAGTTTACTTATACCTGAAATTGAACTCACCAGACTTGTACGTTGTAATTTTGTGGTTGCCAGAAATTTGTCCGCAAGGAATCTTACAGGATCTGTACCAGAAGATATTGCACAATTGACTGCAATAGTTATAGTGTACGCAGAATTCCACCTCCATACTCTGTGTAACGTTTCCAAAAATACACAAATGAAATTTTTTGGAATACAACAAATACGTTTAGCCATTATAAAATATTCTGTCTCATGAGACATGCTTAATGCGTGCCTCTGAGTTGTCTTGAAACTAGTTAACGAGTGTGCTAAAAGTATTTGGGCTTTTAAGTTTCCAATCTTCTGTTAATAGAACAAGGGAACACCGTTTGTCTATAATATGAATATTATACCGGAAGCAGTAGTCATTGATATGTGTTGAAATTGCCAGGTCACTTGACAATAACCATTTATCGGGACCCTTGCCGAATTTCTCAAGTTTGACCATGTTGGAGAGCCTGTAAGTTTCCTCTCAATATGAAATTTTCAGATTGTTAGCGTTGCATTTTAAGAATTGAGATTTACACTCATTTTGTACAAATAATTTACAGCCAGTTCACTTTACCTTTCATTTAGATATGTACAAAACAACAACCTAAGCGGTAGCGTTCCATATTGGCTATCTGAACTCACAAACCTTAAAGAGTTGTAAGTTCCACTCTCTCCCATTATTATTGTTGTTGTTACTTTTACAGTCTTTATTTAAACTAAAAGAGCTAATCAGTAAAATCTTGTTGCAATTTCTTTTGTCCTTCTCACAGGTTTATAGAGAACAACAATTTTAGTGGTGTAATTCCTGCTCAACTTCTGAAGAATTCATTGAAACTGAAGTATTGATATTCTATTTGATATTGCTAATATTTTTAGAGAAATTTCATTATAAAAGTTTTCTTTCATAGCCGCAAACAATTATAATGGGTCGAGTTGAAAAAACGATCTTACTTCTGGGGGTTCAAAGAAAATCTCTCTTTACTGTTCTGCAGCTACTCTGGGAACCCCTACCTATTTATGCCTCCGACAACTCACAAGAGCAAAGTGGGGATGGTCTTGGGAATAACTCTTAGCGGAATTCTAATAATCTCTTTAGCGTTGATAGTGCGTATTGTTGTTTATCGCAAGAATTTCAGGAGAAGGGAGGTTTGGAACAGTGTTATGCGGAGGGAACATCTCGTGGGCCCAGGTAACTTAATACCGTGGATTTGAGAAATACTATAATATGATAGATAGTCGGATTCATGATAATAGCTGAAAATGATTGTGCTTTCAGAATTAGTTATTTAGATCCATGAATGTATGGCAGATTATTCAATGGTTATGGTGCCCAATCCAACAAAGTCCCGTGCCTTCACTCTAGATGAGATGATGGTTGCCACACAAAACTTTAGTAAGAAAATCGGACGAGGTGGTTTTGGATGGGTATTCTTTGGTCAATTGCCCAAAGAAAAAGATCTAGCTGTCAAAGTTCTGTCCTTGTTTTCCAAACAAGGAGTTAACGAATTCCTAAATGAGGTAATTCTGAGATTCTAACAATGCAATATAGTTTATTTTGTATTCCCTCGACCAATGCTGTAGCACATTCTGAAGGTTTGGCTACAGTCTGAAGTAATTGGAAAAATAATAATATGTACAGTAAAATTCATGCAAGTGGCTTGACTTGATAACAGGTTGATCTTCTCTCAAGGATCCATCATAGGAACTTGGTGTCTTTACTGGGCTATTGTAATGAAACAAGAGAGCTTATGCTTATCTACGAGTACATGTCTCAAGGGTCTTTTAAAGATCACCTTTACGGTAAATACATTGTTTTAAGATATGTTTGTTGAATAGCTCACGTAACCAACCTGCGTTTTCTTTCTTATTGTAATCTTTTCCAGGTGATAGTGCAGGGCATTTCGAATTAAATTGGAAAAAGAGGGTCAAAATAGCTTTAGATGCAGCAGAAGGTAGCTTTTTCTCCAAAAACAATTTGATGTAAAGTAGATTTTCATGATCTAAACTTTGCTTGTTTCATTTTAATAAAAGAGCACACGGAAGTATATCCTATTCTATCTTACAGCTCATATGATCATGCTGTGGTTTCTGTTTGAAGGACTGGAATACCTGCACGTGGGTTGCACCCCAAAGATAATTCATAGGGATGTCAAGACCGCCAACATCCTTTTAGACGGGAATTGGAATGGAAAACTGGCAGATTTCGGTCTTTCAAGAATCACTATTGATGGGGAGGCTACTCATGTTACAACTGCGGTTAAAGGAACGGCTGGATACCTCGATCCAGAGTACACTCTATTTCCAATAAACTTTATGCCGAGGGAATTCAATGAAGCAATTCTTCTTTCTTTTGTTTCCATAGTGCTTGGTCACCTAAATTTTGCAGGGGTGCACTTTCACAGGTATTTCAACACTCAAAATTTGACGGACAAAAGTGATGTGTATAGTTTTGGAGTGGTATTGTTTGAGATCATATGCGGTAGACGACCCATAGATGTAAAATTACCTGTAGAGGAAGTAAACCTGGTTCGATGGGTAAGGAATTTAATAATGCCTTGAGAGTAGAATATTTGTTGATATTTTTTCTACATACTAACAATAAATATTTTGTAGGTGACACCCTATGTGGATATGGATGAAAATCTTGGCAAAATAGCTGAAATCGTAGACAAAAGATTGGGGAGCAATTATGACATGGAATCCATCACTCGCGTTGCCAAACTAGCGATTAGATGTGTGCAGGCTGAACCGTCCTGTAGGCCCAGCGTGACTGAGATAGTGGGAGAGCTTAGAGAGGCTGCCAAAAATGACGACAGCGTTCCAGAGGATATTGGTGTCCAATCTTTAGATCCGGAGTCAAGTGTACCCAACGGAATGGAGTGGGCTGACAACAGCTCCAACATTCCCAACACGGGAAGATAAGTTCGCAGGTTGTAGATGTGGATTAATTGGGGTGTGGCGAAGAAGTCAAATCCTTTACATTACAGTGATGTGTTTAGTTTTTAAGTATAAATATTTATGAATGGAATTATTTTTTGACGTAATAAAATTTATTTGAGGTTTGTCAAATACCTTTTAGATTTGGGTGGTTAATCTACGGAAAAATTTTCAGCTAATCAAAATAATTTAAATTTTATTCTTAAATCAATTATAATAAAATTTAATTTCCAAATAAAATTTGTAAACTCATCTGAATGAATAATTCAGAAACTTAAATTTCTATGGTTATTATTTTAATTTTTATTTCTAACCTTGCTCTCTTTTCATATATCTAACCCACCTTTTCTTTTTTTCCCCTTCCTCTCACTCTCTATCCCACTCTGTCTCCCCATCCCTCACTCTATTTTTCTTCCCCTCTCACACTCTCTTTCTTCCTCTCTTTGCAGCCCCCCTCCCTACATCGCAAGGAAAGAAATGGCCTTGACCTAGACATGTCAAGGCCTAGACCTAAACCTAGACATAGCAAGACTTGGGTCATGACCTAAACTTATAAAATGACCATGACATAGACCTAGACCATGACTTGGACCACAACATAAAGCTAGAGATAGATTTATACGATGACCTAGAGCTTGACCATGACCTAGACCATCACATAGAGCTAGAGCTTGACGCAGACCATGACATAGATCCCCTTAGCTCCATCTAAACTTATGGATAACTTATACTCAACCCTTAACCCCCTTTACACTCGAGCCTTGAGTGCACTATTCATATACCTTTTTTACAACCCTTGCACCCACATCTCCCACATCTTGGTGCTTTAACCATTGTTCTATCCTTGAAAACACTTTAAATCCTAACCCCTTATGCTTTACTTGTCCCCATACCCCTATACATCTTTATTCATAAAGATGTTTGGTCTATAATAAATGTTCTATTTGTTGCATTAAGAGTGTGCATGCACTTTTTTGACTTGATTGAGCTATAATTGTCGGTCATTTATGCTCAATAGGAATGCGCACACATTCCTAGAATGCATGCACACGTTCGTGCTGGGCATTTTTTACTGCCAAGCACACTCTATCACCTCATCTCTTTCAAGGATGACAAACAATCTGCAACATCTTCAGACAAAAATAACGTGCACATACAAGTTTTTCTTATTTTAGTGTTCTTGTCTGATTCAATGAGAGTTTTGTGCTATTGCCAGACCATTGTAGGATAATTTGGAAGACAATTTGTCAAGTGCAAATGGAATTGTTGTTTGTATATTCTTGTGTCTTCTTGGAATTGGAAGACAAATTTGTCCAAGTGTAATCGGAATTGTTGTTTGTGTCTTCTTGTGTCTCCTTGGAATTGGAAGATAAATTTGTCCAAGTCCAATTGGAATTGTTGTTTGTATCTTCTTGTGTCTACTTGGAATTGGAATACAAGTTTGTTCAAGTGCAATTGGAATTGTTGTTTGTATCTTCTTATGTCTTCTTTGAATTGGAAAACAAATTTGTCCAAGTGCAATTGGAATTGGAATTATTAGACGTGTCTTCTTTTTTAATACAAAACCAAATTTCTCCACTTGGTTGTGCCTTATTACATAATACAAAGACAAAATTTGTGGTGGGTGTTTGGAAGCCATTTTTTATCTTTAAACATGGGGAACCAACGGATTCGAGAAATAAAGTCCTTGAGAAAAAATAAACCAATAGAAAAGGTAGAAGAAGAAAGAGAAAAATAAAAGTTATGTATGTCAAAGCGTAGAATTTCAAAAGAGGGAAATCCAATTTCTAGTGGAATAGATGTCGTTATTGTTTCTCCTCCATCAAGAGAAGCAAAGAACAAGAGTTCATTAGAGAGAAATCCATTTAGTATCTCATCAAGACAACATGTTGTGGATGACCAGATGATGGAGGATTTGCTTGGAGATGATTACACAATGGATGAAATTAGAGAAGAAAATAGTGTACAACATTGTGGTGAAGAAGTTTCTATGGTGCAATCTCTTATTGGACAGTCAAATGTTCCAGAAACTAGTCAATCCCATGTCCACTCTCCTCCCACAATTGATCCTCCAGTGATTGAAGGGGAAAGAACTGCAAAATTGTTAACTCCACAACAGGGAGGTTAAGAGTGCCAGAATAAGGGTTCATCGTCCCTAACTAGATTGAGCATTGTGCAACGAAGAACTCCTAAATGCATTCAGGTCCATGAAAGTGGTCTAGCATCACTTGAAGGTAAGTTACATAATCGTACTATTCGTTATCACTCTTATAAAATCATTAAAGAATATTTTGAACCAAAATCAGATGCTGCTAAACGTCAATTATTTTTAGCTTTGTTAAAATCTCGAAATTCGACTGTTGTTAGGAGAATATTAGGCCTTAAAATAGTCAAAAGTGTAGAAAAAAGTCATCATATTGTTAGAAACCTTGTAGATGTTTTTTAAAGAATTGGTAAGAAATCTCGTTCTAAAGACTGCAATGAAGCCCGACATGTCTTGTCACAATCAATTGTTAGCAACATCACAAGAAAACATCATTTTCTACAACAAACCTCTCACCTCTTGAAATGCATTGTCAAAACCATTAGAAATTATTCTCATAGACGAGATAGCCTCGACACATGTGGCCCAACAGATTTGTGGGCCTTCACTAGTAGGCTACCTCATTCTGACATGAAGCTAATTGGAGTGGTTAAGAGACTAGTTCAGGATTTCTTGCATGAGCACACTAAACCTTCTTCCAACCAAAAATATGTACTAGAATTGAGAAGGGTATCTAGGGACCATGAACCCCATATTTAACACTTTCTTGACATTACACAGATAAAATTGTATGAGAGATTCATAATAGTACATAATGCACTTAACTTGGGCCAAAGATCTTTCCATAAATGCAAGACTTGGTATGTTTGGATAAACACAATTCGTAAAACATGTTGTTTCATATATCACATTGAGTATGGTTATTATTATGAAACAAACACACACACACACACACAGAGATATATATTGTGTTTTCCATAACACCCTTTTGCAGGAATGCTCAATTATATTGCCAATGTCGTCATCTAGAGACTTTATTCACAACATCTTGTGTAAAAGGCCAGAGGGTTTTACATTTTATCAAAAAACATGCTTAGATGGGACATGCCCCAGGGGAGGTGGAATGAAATTACTAAGCAAGTGTATCCATGTAAGCAATGAGTATGAATTTTGGAGGAAGGATGTTGCCTTGCAAAGATTTAAATATGTGACATGATATTGATGGAGGATAGTAAAGAAAAAAGATACAATTGGTTACTTCCCAAGTATGAGTTTGTGACTTCATGAAGGACTTCATCGAAAATACACAACATTATGTTCAACATGTCCATGTGGCTCGATGGAAGGACGAACATTTTAGAATATGCATAGATACATTTCATGTTGGTATTGTGTTAATAGTGGTTGATTTTTCTAAGAACTACACCCTTCAACCGCAAAATGAGATTCAAAGCCAATATTATCACTCAGAGAAGGTCATCGTAAGGGTCCATATCACATACAAGTATGGAAAATATAGTAATGAACAAAACATGGCTATATTGAAAGAGTATCACTTCTACATAAGCGATGATCAGTTCCATGACTTAGCCTACGTAAAACATTGTTTTCAATTGTTCTACAATCACCTTAAGGAGAAGAACATACAGATGGATCAGTATTAGATTTGGTCAGATGGTTGCGTAGGCCAGTTCAAAAATGTTTGTGTATTTCAATGGTTGTGTATGTTGCACAAAAAACTAAAGGTACCACACATTTGGAAGTATTTTGAGTCTGGGCATGGGAAATGGGAGCATGATGGAGCAGGTGCATGGATGAAAAGAGCATTACACAAACAAGAAATGAAGTTCACAACTACTTCCCTCATTTGAGATGCAAAATCCATTTTTGAATGGATTTCTTCAGTAATGGGAGAGGGAACATGAACATGAACTCATCACTACTACATATTGAAAATTTTGTGATGGCTACTTATGACGAAAGTACCCTTTCGTCGCAAAATTGAAGATAAAGCGTTGAATCTTTCAATTGTTTTATAAATCCAGCCCGCGTTCATCACTCTTGAGATGAAACTAGTTGTACATCTCAAGAGTGACGAATGTGAAGATAGTGGACTCTCGTCGCTCTTGTGATGACCTTTGGTTATCTTCATAAGAGAGACGATCCAATGATGATCATTACAATGTTCAAATAGTCACCCAACTATTTGACAAAGCCAACATTGACTTGGTCAATGTTTGTCGCAAGAGAGACGATCCAATGATGACCGTTACACTGTTCAAATAGTCACCCAACTATTTAACAAAGTCAACATTGACTTGGTCAACGTCCGTCACTCTTGCGACAAAAAAATAATATATAAATATTTTTCAAATTAGAGATGTTGCGACAATCTTGCTATAACAACGACGGTTCTGAAAGAGTATTTTTGTGAGAAAGAATGTCGCAAAATATTAAAAGTGGGAAAAAAGTAAAGAGGGTGAAAAGGGTTATGGTAGATGTTATTTCCCTTGCAAAAAATGTTGCACTTCACGTCCTGTAAGAATTTTAATAGCAACAACTAAAAAACATTGTAGGAAATGTGGGCACATTAATGGGGGATTGAATGAATATCGTCCCATGGTAATTAGCTATATATTCATTATATGTTTTTAT
>SNQJ01S0002309.1:237354-254589 GCA_010110895.2 Picea sitchensis | reverse complement strand
ATGATTGTTTTTAATTATTAAGTTTGATTTGCCCCCTAACTTTCTGCAGGATATTGCACCAAGTAGTAGTAGTAGTAGAAATGATGTTGTACAAGCTGAGGAACATGATCAAGCAAATGAGGATCTCATGGAAGAAGATTATGGGACAAATCAAGTTAATGATCCCATGGAAGAAAATGATGGGACAAATCAAATGGTCCAATATTTGTTTTCTCAATTGGATGAGGATGGGGATAATGATGGTATTTATGATGAACCTCTATTAGAAAAGGAAAATAAACGACTTTAGGAAGACTCAAGAGAAAATCTTCTCTCCGCTACATTGCTAATAGTGAACTTAAAGGTTATGAATCATTTGTCAAACACTTGTATGACACAGATCCTAAGTTATGTAATATGTTTCATCTCATATACATAAATGTTGACATTTTTCTATTTTTAAGTGTTAATTAATGTGTAAAATAAGAATGCAATTTTTATGATTAATATTCTTTACATTAACTAGTTATTTGTTATGTTGTAGATTGTTAGGTGAATTTGTGTTACCATCGTCAAATATTTTACCTCCCACATATCGAGATTTCCATGTCATTATGAAAGACATTGGAATGGATTATCAAACTATAGATGCATGTCCTAATGATCATATTATATATTATGGACAACATGTTTCGAAAATAGAATTCCCACAATGTCTTATCAGTAGATATCAAACCGATCAAGTAACAAAAATGGTGCCTCGAAAGATTCTTCGTCATATTCTCATAATTCCATGTTTGCAATGATTGTTCAGAGTGAAAGCATAGAAAAATTTATGGATTACGATGCATGTAACAAAAGTGGAGATGGTGTTCTTTGAATGCATGTTGATGGTTATACATTTAGGGAAATTGAGGAAAATTTAGAAGATTTCAAAGATGAACCTCATAATGTTAGGATTTCATTGGCAGTTGACAGTGTTAATCCATTCACAGAGCTTAGGTCTATTTACTCGTGTGACCTTTTTTTGTTATCAACAAGAACATTCCAACTTGGATGTCAATAAAGAGGGAGAACATAATGTTGACAATGATTGTTCCAGGTATTTGTTTACATTAATTTTTTGAATGTAACATTTTCATTTGTTTCGTTTTTTGCATAATATATTTTGCTTATTTATTTACTTATATATACATATCATGGTAGTAACTATGTGTAATTTCAAACAATTAGGTAAGTACCAAGTTAAATATATGAATGTATATATCGAGCCTCTTATCGATGAGCTACCAAAGTTATGGGCTAGCATCACTATGTATGACATCTATAAACCAATCGGGGAGAAGAAATTTAAATTTCTTGGAATACTTTTATGGAAATTTCATGATGCCCTAGGACTAACACATTTTTGTGGTATGTAGCATTATATTGTTCTTTAATACTATATAAGTTTTTAAAGATATTATGTTGCATGTTTAATTTTTAAATAATCTCATCGTATAATTGACATTAATCCATCTATTGCAGGTATTCAAACAAAGGGTAAATTTGCATGTCCATATTGTGGTCCTAAGATGAAGCATCGTCATTCAAAAAGTTTAGGAAAGGTGTTGTTTCATGAGTATAGGCACCTCCTCCCTAACAACCATAGATATCGTACTACTGAAAAACATATTTTCAATGGGAAATAAGAGACTGGTTTAAAACCACGAAGAATGAAACCCCACCTATGGAGGTTGGAATATAATAGAAATAGACAAAGTACACAATTTCTTTATGTATCGTATATGTAATGTTTTGAATTTTTATTTTAATCATTGAATTTATTTTTCCATATTTGATAATTATTGTTGTGATTTTTTTTATGTTTCATGAAGGACGTCATCATGAAGGTATTAATAATGGTCTTCCACGAGGAATGAAATGTTATCCCACTCAATTCATGAGGTTTCCCTACTATGAAGAGCTAAGAATAGTTCATTTGTTTGATACAATGCATATCGGGAAGAATGTGACATAAACGTTATGGCAAATCATAGATGGTAGGAGGGATAAAGAAAAAATTGTCAAATTTTGTACTGACATTCAGGAAGCAAATCATGCAATCTGAAGTGTGATCCGATCAAATAGTGATGGAGACCGAAATAACCTTCCATGGTTATTAACCGAGCAACAAAGCAATGATGTAAAAGAGGTCATTCAAATAATTAAATTTCCCACAGGTTTTGCTTCAAACATAAATAATATCTTAACGAAGAAAGGTGAATTTAGTGGGGTAAAAACACATGATTGGCCTACCTTCATTAGGGTAATAATATTGGTATATATATTTATATATTGGCCTTATACATCTTTTAAGTTTTTTTATTTTTTTTGTCCACTTTGGTTGAAACAAATAACGATTCATTTTTTTTTTCTACTTTGGTCGAAACAAATAACGATTTTTTTTTTTTTTGTTACAGTATGTTCTACTACTATCTCTACCAAACAACTTTGACAACAATGTCAAACAAGTTATATATAATCTTGGAAAAGACATGAGGTAAGTAGCTGCGATTTATATGCAAAATGTTCTTTCAATTTTTTGTTGTACTTAATGACATGTGATTTACTTGTAATGTAATATATATTATGTTATGTTGAAACATATTATTTTCTTATGTTATGATCTCATGTAGATGGTTGTCATTGAAATAAATCCATGAAAATGATATAAAGTATTGGAAGAGAGAAATTCCTCGGCTAATGTGTGAAATGCAAAAGTATGTACCTCCAACATTTTTCAATGCACAAGAACACTACCTCATACACGAAATTGAGGAGATTGAAATGTGTGGACCTGTACACACAAGGTCAATCTGGATGGTGGATAGGCACTTGAAATCATTGAAGACTTTGGTTAGACAAAGAGCACGTCGTGAGGGTTCTATGGTGGAGGGATATATGGAATATTAATTCATGATGTATATTATTCATTATCTTCCTAAATTAGCAACGCCAACTATGCATGTAGTGGATCGCATTTGGGATGTGAACTCCATCAAAAAAATTGAAGATCAGGAGCACCTGTTGGGGAAAGGTAGAATGAAAACAAAAAGAGGTAATATATTAATAATTCTGCAGATTTATATTAGTACATATAGATTTTCATTTTTTGTGTATATGATCATACTCATTAATATATTAATATCTATTTTTTCATCAATTATTAATATTTATCATGGTTATAACTAATATTTAATATTGGTGAATTATGATTTTTTTATTCACTTGCTCAAGATTGGGATGCACTGCATTTATACATTACAAACAATCTTGACTAGATGAATGTATGGATTGAAATATGTACATCACGGCAGTAGGTTATCATGGAAACGATTATCTGAATTGGTTAGAGAAGCTCATCATAACAAAGATGCCAATGTTACACAAAGGGAAATTGATTTAGCATATGGTTTGAAAGATGGACAGGCAAACAAATTCACCTATTTTATTTAGTTATTTTATATTATATTAATGTGACTATATGTGTATTGTCTTTTGCATATACTTTCCAAGTTATATAAATATGTTAATTTATTAATTGACAATGCATATTTTACATATCTGACATATTGCAGTTGAAACACCACAAGGCTATGTGGTGCAATGGTCAGAAATTTCACATCAAACAATTGGATGAAACTAGGAAAACTTCTAATAGTGGGATAACTGCAGTAGTCTAGGTCACTAATGTTTCCTCTAGGAGTGACAGACATCACTGAGAATTTGAAAATAAATATTATGGGTATTTGAATGATATATTTGAGTGTGACTTTAATTCCTTAAAATTAGTTATGTTCGACGTCAAATGGTATAGGTTATGAATGCATGAAAGGGATGAGGAAAGAATTGTTATTCAACATGCCAACGGATTTCTGATGATTAAAACAATTGTCTTTGAAATAGGACATGATTGCTATGTTTTTCCAAGCAAATGTGAACAAGTCTTTTACTCAAATGATCCAAGTGAGAGGGATTGGTCATTTTTGGTTAGATATGATCCAAGAGGAAGGCTAGTTAAGTATACTCATGTACAGGAAGAAGATGATATTGAAGAAGAAGATGATTCATCAGATTAGACAAACCTGCAATATTATGCAGGGTCAAAATATGAAGAAGATGAAGAAGATCATGATCCAGGCGTAGGAGACAATACAGTTCTTGATGATGATGTCGATGAAAATATGCTCGAAAATGACATTGATGACGATGATGATATCGTCAATCCTTTCAACATTGTTTCTGAACCAAATGATGATACATATGTCGAGTTCAATGAAGAATAAGATACAAACTAAGGATGATACAAATGTTGATTTGGATCAAGTACCTGACTATATATTTTAATTTTTATGAATTATTCTCTTAAAATAACTTACTTATGTCATGGGTTAATTACATGTTTTTAAGTTTTATGCGATGTTTTTATATGTTATCTTACATGTTTTTAAATTATTATATGAAACATGAAAATAGTCGCCAATATACTAGAGTACGTGGTAAAATAAAAATATCATTTACAAACACACAATTTCATTTACCTTCATTAATTTTTGTTTTGGTAGTTTCTATGCATGAATCTTACTATGTTGCTTTTGATTATTTTCTATTTTATAGATTGGGTATTGGGAAATTGAGAGTGATGTCAGGGGGAGGTGAGGGGCCATATGATTTTCCACTTTTATGTGGTTGGCCTTGTTTAGTAGAGGATAAATTATTTTTGAAACCAAGAGAAGCTCATTCATTTTTATACCATCATGATTGTATATTTCATCATTTGTTTCATAGTATTGCATCAACGAAGTTTCGATGAACGTGTTTGTCATTTCTATAGAATCTTCATTGAAATTGTTTGAAAACATGGGACTTTGGCCCATGATTTATGGGGAAAGAAGAAGGTGTTATATGAGATTTACTATTTAAATAATGATTACATACTAAAATATATCTAAAATATTGTACCAAAAAAGTACAAAGAAAACAAATAATTGATGATCAAGCGCTTGTGCAATTTATCAAGTTCATGTTTATCAACATTATTGCATTCCCTTGAAGTACTATAATATGTGGGAATGTGCGTTTCTAAACTCAAATATGACTCACACACCCACTATATATATCTGATCTCGCCCTCGTTTTGTTTGAACTTTCTCGGATTAATGTCGTGCATGGAAATCCCAACAATATACCCATCATCATGGTCGTGCTCCTTGTTTTCATCGCCTATGTTGTACAAAACCAATATCATGTCAATTAGGCCCATGCATTTAGTGGAAAGAATAAGGCGCTAGAAGGAATTTCATATTTAAATAATGATTTTGTACTAATAGTCTTTAATTTATGGAGCAAAGAAGTACTTAGATGAGAGCAAAAAACAAAGACAAGAAATAACTGATGAAGTTTTTGAAATTGATATCAACTAGTACTCGTTTATCGATGTTATTACATGTACTTACAGTACTAGATGTAGGAACATGTGTGTCGGACGAATTTTAAAAGGAACAATGAAAAGACATTCCACTACGATTAGACATGGGCAACAATGACCTGTGAATGGGGCCAATGTTGAAATTTTTTCAAATTGTTTATGTGTGCACTGAAATTTTCCATGGATAGACTATTCACATGCCTTAATGATATGGGAGGGTTTCTGGATTCAAATTTACTCACACACCCACTTGTTTCCATCATCAATTCATCATGTAAACCATAAACCCTATTTTTCTTTCAAAGTACACAAATTGGTTGACACAAGTTTCAAGTTTGCATCATCCTTTCTTCATTTTTCTTTCAGGTTCTACATTGTATATATAATGTATGTGTGTCATAGTTGTGATGAAAAATGTTAAGAACCAAATATCAATATAGCATAGAAAAACCTCAGAAAAAGTACTCAACGCCTTGAAAAAGAGATAATTTTAGATAATAAGCCTCTTCGAGAGGGCAACCTCCTTTTACCCCACTTAAATGTTCTAGTACAAGATGATTCCAAATGAAAATGTCTCCTTGGTATATATAGGAGACTAGGAGGTATAATTACAACTAATGGAATAAAGCCGACATAAATAAAATAACATTACTAATGTAATATGCCCCAATTAAACATTACTAATGTAATATGCCCCAATTAACGGGTAATGAGCCAATATTAGCTTTAACACACTCCTCCTTGAGACAAGTGTTGTATGCAACACTTGAGTAACTATGGAAGCTTGTATTATAGACTCATCTTCCCAAGTGGGAATCTTCACCTCAGAGTTTCCTCCATTTAATGAGATACTCCTCAAAATGGATCTATTCCTCACCGGGCGAATTTTGTGTCAGTGATGGCTTCAGATCCAATATGATTTTTCCTTCTCGCTAGGGTTTGGCAATATAGTTTGAATTGAGATATTGTCGCCTATAACCTTATTTAAGCATGAAACATGGAAACCCTGGGTGTACTTGAAGATGTAAAATAACTCCAATTTGTATGCCCATAGTACCAATCTTTCTTTGCAACACCTTATAAGGGCCATATACTTTGGTGATAATTTATTATCCCTTCTTGGCTCTCTTTGAGGGACATCTATTTTGTGGCTGGTTGTAGTCTTAAAACACCTAATCCCCTACTTCGTGTACTATTTCACCACGATGTTGATCCGCTTTGTTGTTTCATGATTTTGTGCCATGGTCGTGTTGTCCTTTAAGATTTGGAGAACTTGTTGTTGATTCTGATGTGATCTTCCACGTTTGAACTTTATATTTTCTTTTAGAGAAGAAGTGATGAAGGAGGTGGTATCCATAAAGTGCCATAAATGCGCTTCACTTTTACATTGAAAGATGAAAGGAAGTGTTATACCACCATTCTTCCAAGTGGGTAACCATTTGAACCATTTTGTTTGTTTATCGATACAAAGCAATGAAGGTGTAGCCTCCACATTCACTATCTCGCTTATCCATCAAATTGAGGTGATGATAGGATGATCTATGAGCCAATTGAGTACCCAACAAGAAAATAATTTTGTACAAAAAATGTCCAAAGAAGATGGACTTCTATCACTTACAATAATCTTTGGGTCGTCATGTAGCTTTTGAACCTGCCTCCAAGGAATGCAAAGTGGGATAACCATACCATCTCTTGAAGGATGAGCACAAAAAGTGTAAAAGTACCTCTATCGGGTTCATCAACAATCACCATGATGACACTCTTTCCTTCATACTCGGTAACCCTGATGAAATCCATGGAAACCTCCTACCAACGTCGCCTTGGGATGGATAATGGTTGTAAAAGACCGGTGGTCTTAATTGTTTCCAATCTTTTATTTTGTTGGAAAACTGAAACAAATTGCCCACAACTTTTGAACATCGGGCTTTAAGCAAGTACATCCGTAAAAAATCCTTCTTGACTTTTATGGTAGGTTTTCTCAAAATCCCAAGTGCCTCCCACCGAGAGGTGTGCAATTCCAATAGTACCCTTTGTTTGAGTTGGGAGTTCTTTAAGCATAAATATGGGGCTTTTATCTTTGTACCATAGTGATCATTTTTCCATGTAATTGTATCTAATGAACTGGAATCCCACTTAACCTTTGAATGAGAGTCCAAGCACCTTTCGCTGGCTATTTTTCCATCTATCCCTTGCTTCTATTATTATCCAATTAGCTTGATACCTGAGATATAATGTGCAGAAAGGCCCCAACACCTCTATCATTTCCTTGAGAGTGCATCTCTGCATTGGGGTTTGCTTCCCTTTATGCGACGATTTCAAAATCATATAACCCAATATCTTGGTTACTCATTTTGTTGTTCTTCCAAGATAGTCTCTCTTTGTTCCAAGAAGTATTTAAGACTAATAAGGTACTGCTTTTGATCTTGAAGTGCCTACCTATTAGGTAAGGGACGCTACTTTCTTCAATGTACGTAGTATTGCCATCAATTCCTTCTCATAAATGGGTTTGTGTAAGTCCCTTTCCCTTGAGTGGTCAACTCTCAAAAGCTAGGGGCCTTCCTTCTTGCATTAGGGGACAACACCAATTCCATTTCCGAAGGGATCAAATCTTACACAATAAAGGTTTTGTGAAGTCCAGAGTGGTCGGTGATAGGAGCTTTGCACATCACCTCTTTTTGTTGTTCAAAAGTTTTAGTTGCCTCCGGAGTCCAAGGAAAATGCATCTTCTTAGTTAGTGCCATTAAAGGTGATATTCTTCCATAGTTCCAACAAACTTGCAGTAGTAACTGGCCAAACCCAAAAAATCCCTAAGATTCTTCAATGTTTTGGGAATCGCCTAGTCCATCATGGCCTTAATCTTGTTAGGGTCTACTTTGACACCTTCTTCATGATACAATATGACCCAAATACTCTACCTCCTTTACTCCAAAGAAACATTTGATGGTTTAAGTATATAGTTGTTGCTCCTTTTAGTAGTTGTAGCACCTTGTCAACATGTCGTGACGTGATCCTCCTCCCAAGACTTGCTATAGATTAGTATATATCATCAAAAATGCTACACAAATTTTGAAAGAAGGGTTTGAAATGGAATTCATCAACCCTTGAATGTGGAAGGTGCATTTGTGGGCCAAAAGGTATTTAATCTCAAAAAATTCATAATGGCTCTCATGAGTTCGGAATGTCAGTTTTTGGGATATCTTCTTCCTTCATTCTGATCTCGATGATACCAATGGAGATCCAATTTTGTGAAATAGGATTGCTCCATGTAGTTCATATCTAACAATCTACTCAATGACAAGAATGGGAAACTTATTTTAATAGTGATCTCGTTGAGCTCTCTTTAATCTAGACAATAATGCCATGAGCTATCTTTCTTGAATACCATTATCATCAAAAGTGTAAGAACTTTGTCTAGGTCTAATAATAATGCCTCTAACATTTCTTCAACCATGTAACTCAATTTCCACCTTTCCATGAAGGGTATCTCCTCAGATGGGTCTGCTGTTAGGAGGTGAGACTCCTGCACTAGTGGAATTTCATGATCATGATTTCGAGGGTGGAAGACCTTTGGGAATATCTTCAAATACTTTTGTATGCTTATCAATGATCCCTTTGGAGATCTTGAGGGAATAGATGGCTTTAGATGTTTGAACATCTAGTGTGCCATATTGTGAAATAACTTGATGCCCCTTTTTTTTTTTATGCCATTAGAGCTTATCACCCACTGGGTTTCGATACCTCTTAACTCAATTTCTTTCCTTCCAAATGAAAATTTCATGAAAGTTCTGAAAATTAAAATCCATTGTTCCTAATGATTGTAACCATTGGATTCCTCGTACTATTATACCTAATTCACCCATTGGGTATAGAAATCATTGGAATATTCATTACATATTCCCCCATAGTAGTATCGCCTGTCAGCATTGTTAAATTGATAGTTCCCTCCATCTCAGAATCATTACTTGAAATCAGTTCTAGATATATACAAAGTAATTAGAGAGTTTCTATTAATTTATAGGAAATGAAATTCATGAGTAATTTTAATTAATTAGGATTATTACCTTTTATTTTTGATGTATCCCTGGGATCTTGAGGGTTTGAGGAGTAAGCACCCATCCAATGCATTACACTCCATTTGTGGGATTCAACTCTTCAGACTAAATTGTTTCTACATTTTCATCCTGAGATCGTTCTTGTTCTTTACTCTTTTCCTTCCTCTCTCACAATCTATGTAGAATAATTCCTTCACACCACACTTATGTCCCCATCAGACGCATGGCCACCAAAGGGCTGCAAACCCTTTTCTTTGTTTCCTCCAATTGTTGAGGTGTCAACCTTGTAGGTTTGAGGTGTTTTAGAAGCATATATTTTTCTCATAGATGTTAGGATTGGTCCTTCTAGGCAGCCCTAGCCATATTTCTATACTTCTCTCGAATACTTTGCCACCTTAAATGCATTCTCCAATGATTTGGTTCCAAAGGCAAACCTCATGTTGAATGTTATCCTTTGCCTCTATGAATACATCAACTTCATGCCCATCCTGAAATATCAATCACTATATTCAATCTTTGGAAGTTCTCAATGTGCTTGGTAATCCAAACCCTTTTGTTCGAGATTTATCAATCACAAAGCATTGCATTGCCTCTTGTATCCTCATAGTGTGCTAATATTTCTTCCGTGAAAATTGTCCAAGGACGAGTGATTTGTGGGAACAAAGCAATCGATACCATACAAAATTGATTAGGTTCTAAGAGGTGCGAATTCATACCTTTTGTGTATGTGGTACTATCATGTAGATCAAAGAATTGTTCCATTTGAAGTATCCATTTGATTGCGTCCTTTCCATCAAAATTCCTCATATCGGGACAGTAGGATTTGGTTGGTCTTCAACCCAAAGTTGGAGTTTCTCCAATTTTGATTCACCTCCTGGTGTCCTCATCATGAATTTCTATGGGATGCATTTTCACTTTCAGTGTCTTCTGCTACAAAATGTTTCAATACTTCCTAAGGATCTCCTCTTTAAACCATCCATCTTTGCCTCCAAATCCTATTTCCATCTCTTTCAGGGTCTATATTTTTACTATCTTCTTTGTAAATCATTATGTCCCTATGCATTTCTCTCACCTTCAACAAGAGTCCAAGTAGGATTATCTGAGTTTATTTGGTGTAGAAGTTCCCTTTGGGTGGCATGTTACAAGTATCACCTTTTGAACCTTGATTTTGGAGTGGTTCTGCTAGACACCCTGATGAGCATCTCCCAAGTTTCGCCCTTTTAAGTGGGTATGAAACTCTTATTTTATGTATTTCCTCTGACATTTAATCACGTATGATCAAAATTGGATGTGCCAAGTGGAATTTATGGTAACTTCCCACAACTTGTCGAAGTTTGACCTTCCAGAGATATAACTTTGTATAGCGTGTCTCGTGACAAAATAATTGATATAAAATTCTAAACTCGCACCAGAAAAATATCAGATTCTTAGCTATCCAGACACATTGATTGTGGATCAATAAAGTAGTTGGTGATTTCAGAGTTTCACCAAGATCCTCAGAAAAATTAAGTGCTGAAATACACAATCTCACATGTTGCTCTAAGTTGATATGTACTTTTCTTCTACTAAAGAATTGGCCATTGTTTTCTTTTTGCAATTCCAATATACTGTTGTTGAACCCATATTCATTAAATAACATGAAGTGGATGTTCTATCATCAATATCACTTGAAAAATCAACATCTAATATCTAACAAGTGTAAAAAATTTGTTCGTTTTGTGGAGAGGACCAAAATATTTTGTACCTTGAATGTATCTGTAGTACCCCCTTTTTGTTGAATTCCAAATGACTTTCCTTTAGTCCCCGCTTTAAACTTGAAAGTATACTAACTCCATATGACAAATCTAGCTCTAGGCATTTGTCAAATAAAATGAGAGACTTCCAACCACCCCTCTTGTAATCGGTATTTACCAATCAAACCTTTGAAAGTTTCCACTTCAGCCCAGTAAGAGAAGGTTTAGAATCTTCCATACAAATTTCTTTAACACCAAAGGCATAAATTCTTAGTTTGACTAAGGAACATTTTATTAGGATTTTGAGATACTTCAACTCCAATATAATAATGAAGTGTCCCTAAATCATTCATTTTGAACCCTGTTTTAAGTTCTTCCTTAACCTATTGGATGTGAGCTTCATTATTTCCTGCTATGATTAAGTCATCAACATAGAGTACAAGTATCATCATGTGCTTATATTACATTCAAAAATACAATATATCATATGATTCACTTCGCTGAAAACCCACCTCTCGTAGGTAATCATCCATTTTTTTCATACCAAGCTTGAAGAGCTTGTTTCAAGCAACATAAAGCTTTCTGGCTAAGTTTGCAAATTTTGTGTTCTTGTCCTTTAGCTTCAAACCCTTTTGGTTGAGTCAAGAAAATATCTTCCTTTAGATCATCATTCAGAAGGCACTTTTGACATCCATTTGATGTAATTTCCAACCATTATGTGCTACCAGATTGATAACCATTCCTGGAGTAGTATTCCATTTTAATGTGGGTGCAAAAGTTTATTCATAATTGCACCCTTCCTCGCTGGAGAAAAACATTTAGCAACAATTCTTGTTTTGTACTTGTCAATTTTACCATTGGGCTTGTACTTTATAATTTATTTGATAAACCCATTTGCAACATATGGGTTTAACATCATGTGGACAATAAACTAAGTTCCAAGTCCCATTTGCAAGTAATAAATCATAATCATTAATCATTGCTTCCTGCCACTCTTATATATCCAGCTGCTTCAGAAAAAGAAGTAGGTTTAGTGGAAACATGAGAAAAAATTGCTTCTCCTCTTGAAGATCCCCTAGTTCTTGTTTTGTTAATTTTATCTGAATGAACATTTTTGAGAAGTTGTTCAACCCACTTTGACTTCTTATGTTGAGGGGATTGTGGATTTGAATCACCATTACTATTGAAAAGAGGATTTTCAAAAAATGAGGCTCTTATTTCATTTGAAATATATGAGGTTGGAGAAGACTTTGAAGATTCAGATAAAAGAGTCTTGTGTAGTTTCATTATCAGATGAATCAAAAATTTTGATAAAAAATATAAGTCTCCTCGAGAAACAAAGTCTTTTCAAAACCAAAACGCTTGTTTGACTTGTTCTTCTTTACCCTTTCCCTTCTTAGTGTTACCTTTTTCTCTAAATGACTAAGGAGATGATTAATCTCATCTAAATTGTTACTATCGGTTTCATAAAAAGTTGGCATCTCTAATGACAATGAATTTTCCATCCGAAAGCAACCTATACCCTTCGTAATTCATTCTTTGTGAAAAATGTCAATGAAGACATTTCAAGTATTCATTGTTGTTGCAACCTCTTCCTTTATTTGGATGACTTTTCCATTCATTCTTAGTAACTTCCCATCCATATCCTATCATTATTGTTTTCAAGTTATCCTTCTCTGACTTAATATTCAAAAAACCATCTTGCATGACAATTTGATGTCCAACTTGTCTGATTGTGACTAAGGATAACAAGTTTTTCTTAAAAGTTGGTACATACCAAACATTTGAACCCCATTTTTCACCACCTGTGGAGAAAGGATTTCATTGAACCTTTTCCTTGAGGTATATTAGTTGTATCATCATCTAAATACATGGGATTTAGTTGAACATCTTGATAATTCCAAATATAGTCTATGTGATAAGTCATATGTTGAGTAGCCCATGTGTCCAATATCCAATCATTTTCAAAATGAATCGGCCTTGTTGAACTCAAAACATATTCAGATTGATCATCCTGGTAATCTTGATCCTCTGCTCGTGATATTGAGTTGGTTGTTGAGAATTTGAATTTGATGTTTTCTTAAACTTTGGCAATTGATCACTGCTTGTAAGACAATTTGATGCATAATGACCCATCTTTAAACATCTTTACATCTCAATTTGATCGAGTTTTTCCTTCCCCGACTGCGGGTATTTTCATTATTGGGAGTATCAGGTTTGAAAATTTTGTTTATTAAAATGGATACGACCACTACCTTGTGTTGGACCTCGACCATGTTTTGAGGGAACATTCAATATATTTGACCGCTTTGGACTTCATACCGCCAAAAGGGAGCACCAAAGCAGAAGAGATTCTGCTGGGATCTCAACCCACTTTGGGAACCTTTTAGGGTTTTGGTTAATGTAATGTGAAAGGATGTCGGCCCTCGGCTTTACCTACACTTAATCCCATTTCTTTTTTAATCTATAAATATATACTTAGGAGGACAGTAGTAGTAGAGAAATATGAGTAGTACATCTATGGGATGTATAGTTGATGGCTTAGTGCTAGTAACCTGATCTCTGCTTTGATCCACAGACATTGTAAGTGCTCAGGTATAATTGTGAAGAAGCTTCCGTGAGCTCCTGCGGGTGTTGTTGTAGCTTTATGTTGAAGTTCAAGGAAGAAGGATCTAGCGAGGTGCGTAGATATTTTGTCCTATGTGAAGAATGGTTTTGAAGGCTTATTTCTTGTAACCTATTTTGACTGAAGATAATAAAGAATAAGACTTGGTGGAAATAGCCCCAGGGTAGGGGTGAAACACGGTAACTTTGTGTATTGTGCTATGTGCTTCGATCTGATGCTAAATGCCTTGATGGGTTTGGATAGATCTAGTTATGCTTTGTATCATGAGATACGAATGAATGTTAGATCCTGATATATAAATTCCTAGTGTCGATCTATTGAATCTAATCTATATTTCCTTTTGTATTGGCAATCAATCATCTTTAGTCTAAATTTTCACCGCGGATGCCTCGTGCCATATATGGATGATTTTAGGGCTAAATTTCATGGGCTTACCTTCTTCCATGGTTTTCCCAAAACCTAGATTGCTATTTTAAAAATGATTCAAATTCTATAGGATAAAAATTATTTTACTCTTAAAATCGCCAAAAATTTTATAAAAACTATATAAAATCCTTAGAAATTTGAATATTTTTACAAAAATATCGCCAAACATTTATAGTTGGCATATGAAGGATTAGTAAGATTCGCCAAGGTTTCTACATTTTAAAATAAATTTCCATCCTTAAAATCATCCCTGGTGCCATATGCGAAGTACCATAAGCGTTAAATATTAATGAATGATCTATGATAAGTGCCCTGTAAAATATATAATCAGAGATCGGTGTCCCAGCTAAGGTTGCAGACATATGAGTCCTGCAACCACCCCTGTCTCTACCTCGGATGAGACTTCATCTTCTTCGCAGGTGTTTTCGAAAGGGACGGTAGTTAGGGTTTTGTTGGTGCGCTCTTGAGTGTTGAACCCTGGGTCTACCCCTGTGCCAACAAATGGTTTCGTTGCCAGGACATGAAACTGTGATTGCTGGGAACTAACGAAGAAGAAACTTTGTGCAAAAGAAATCTTTGTGCGTAGATATGTTTCCCTGGTGCCCATCTTTTTACTCAACCTGTGAAGATTTGTGTCAGGAATAAGGTCAGATATGAAGAAAGGAAGATTAGATCTGGAGAAAAGAAGTGAGATCTAAACGTTCCGTGCTCTAAGAAAAGTAAAAGTGGAAATTTCTGAAAGAAAGAAGTCATATCTGCAGAAAAGAGGTAAGATTTGTAAGCCTTGTGCTCTAATAAAGGTAAGAATAGTCAAAATCTCTTAGATCTAGAAGCTTTGTGCTCTGTAGAAGTAAGATAAGTGAATTTTTTTTTTTCTAAAGCATGGATCTAGCTATGTTTGATAGATTCTATCCTATCTTGAAAACTAGGGCATTAATAGATGAAAGAAAGTTTGATATGAATAGATTTCATAAGTATAATGATAGATATGTTATACCCATGCATAGAAAGAATGTCTATACTAACAAGTGGATGCAGTATCCTAGAAAGAATTTTTTGCAGGCTAGTTACCATGATCCTAGTGCGCAGTACAGAAGAAGTTGGGGATCATTTAAGTGAAAGAGAGGATTAACTCTTTGTTACAGCTGCAGAAGACCAAGACATCTTGCTAAGGAATGCCCTGGGAGGAAACCTAGTTGCCTCTGTTGTAAGGCTATGGACCATGAAGTACTGGATTGCCCTAGAATGATTGCTAGACTAGAAAAGATGAATATGGAGCAAGCAAACCCTAAAGGAGACCAATAAACTAAGATTATAGAAGAAACCCAGCAAGAATTAGAGAAAATATTAATACGGATAAAAGAAACCCTTAAGGAACATAAAGATGTTTGATTACCAGAGATCTTCAAAGACAAGGAGCAAGTCGAAGAAAGAATAGGGGACTTCAACATTGACTGTATTCTTGATGAAGGAACACAAGTGAACATTATGCTAGAAAGAACTTGGGAAGCTATAGGAAATCCTACCATGATCCCTTCCCTTGGAGGAACAAGTTTATTTAGAGGAAATCTAGTAAACCTATGTGGAAGACTTGCCTAGATACCTATGAAGTTCAATGGAACTTTGACAGAGGAAGACTTTGAGATTATTAAATTTGTTGAAGACAATGCCCTGTTTACCATGCTCATAGGAAAATCCTGGATTGATAGAGAACAATACAAATGAAAAGAGGAAGAAGAAGTTTTGGAACAGAAGAAGCAAGAGTTAAAAGACTTTATGACTAGAAGGATCGCACATTGATTAAAGAACAAAAGAGATGATCACAGATATTTAGTCCTAGCAACCCTAATGTCGAGGTTAAGAGAACTCTAAAGGATTCACAGAATATTGAGTTACCTATTTTCGACACAGTAGAAGTGTTACCCAGGAACCCTAGAAAAGAATTTCAACAGCGTGAAGTAACTAAGACCACAGAGGATAAGCACCAGAATGGTAAAAGAATTACTGAGATGAAGCTCACTGGGAAGAAGGCTAGGAAGTTAAGAAAGAAAAAGGATAATACTGTAAGGTCACACACAGTTCTAGAGGATACTTCGCAGAAAGAAACATTGCAGAATTGGAACTTTGTCGAGATATCAGAACAACAACATAGAGTACTTCACCACGACGAAGAAATATAGCCATTGGGGACGATATATCTATTTGAATTCCTCTCCAAATGGTCAGAAAAGAAATAAAGGTCCGTCATCCAACCGTTGAAAAGCACCATAATGGATCGAACAGGATTAA
Organism: Picea sitchensis; assembly: GCA_010110895.2. Lineage (NCBI taxonomy): Eukaryota > Viridiplantae > Streptophyta > Pinopsida > Pinales > Pinaceae > Picea > Picea sitchensis. The sequence continues at coordinate 238,014 of SNQJ01S0002309.1, read as the reverse complement.
TGAAGGATCATACCCGTTGCAAGAAAACCGTTGCTAAGCTTCCCTACTTAGTCCATCATGCCACGCACCGAGAATACTTTTGGCTACAAGAGAATTTGAGCTTAATACACCTTGAGATCATTACCTTGTTTCCATATTAATCACTGTAGTCCCTGAATTCCTTCACACCCGAGCTAGCTGACCCGAGCTTGTATGTCGAACGAGCTTAGCGATGCTAAGAAAATAGTTGAAGAAGTTTTAATCGAATTAATGACTAAGAGAGTCATGTCTGAGCGAGGAGTGTCTATAGGTGTACAAGCATCGTCCTAGGGAACATTGCAACTTTACAATGTGCAACTTTGGTGAATACCATATCACTGAGACCATTCAAAAGTGAATTTATGGCTTTGGAATTATTTTCACCGAGTTTCACTGCTTTTTCATTTGTTGGTGGAACTGTTGGTGCTGTGTATCCATCTACAATTGATTGCCAAACTTGAAATCCCTGTGCCTGTATATATGTCTTCATCCTTATGCTCCAAAAAGCATACTCCATCAAACTATGGTATTTCATTTTTATACGAGTTGGTACTCTCCATGATCTACCTTTCAGTGGTTAAACTGATTTATGAAGGAACCTGCTCTGATACCAATTGTTGGATTACCGAGAGGGGGGGTGAA
>SNQJ01S0002309.1:213382-237344 GCA_010110895.2 Picea sitchensis | reverse complement strand
ATCTTCTTTTGTAAATCATTTATGTCCCTATTCATTTCTTCACCTTCATCAAGATTCCAGGTAGGATTGTCTGGAGGCTTATTTGGTGTAGAAGTTCCCTTTTTGGGTGGCATGTTGGCCAAGTATCACTTTTGAACCTTGATTTTGAGGTGGTTCTGCTAGACAATCTTTATTTTGTTGTATCTCCCAAGTTTCGTCCATTATGGATATGAAAATTTCTTTTATGTATTTCTCTAATATCTCTTCTCTGCAATTCCACAGGTCTGATAAAAATTGGATGTGCCAAGTTGAATTTACGGTAACTTCCCCACAACTTGCTGAGTTTTGGACTTTCCAGGCGATATAACTTGTATAGCATGCCCCACACAAAATAATTGATATAAAATTCCGAAACTCGTACCAAAAATACTAAGGACTGTCTAAAATCCAATGAAAGTATTCCCACTCAATTTGGATACTCTAGGAAGAAGTTATGATTGTTTTACTTGGAACACCTTCTTGAGAGTAGTCAATAGGACTAGTTAGATACCCTATCTTACACAGGGTGTATCTACAAATTTAAGATGACCCAGAATCCTAACTTTTTACCACATATACCTTACTAATTTCTATGAATAGCCTCTATATTTTAGGGTTTGAAACGTTAAAAAAAAAAATTATAGTGAAAATGTCGCAATGACTCAGTTCAGGATGATTTCAGAACCCTATCTTGTATAGGTTGTATCTCTGAAATTATAAGGCCTCAGGAGCTGAAATTTTAAACCAACATACCTTGATCCATATACTAAATATCCTCCAGGTCGTTCCTTCTGAAACATTGTAGAAAAAAATTTATATCGAAAATTTAAAGGTGTGTCAGATGTAGCAGCGAAACCCCAAGACCTTGAGCTTTGATACCATATGTTAAGAACCAAATATCAATATAGCATAGAAAAACCTTAGAAAAAATACTCAACGCCTTGAAAAAGAGATAATTTTAGACAATAATCCTCTTCGAGGGGTCAACCTCCTTTTACCCCACTTAAATGTTCAAGTACAAGATGATTCCAAATGAAAATGTCTCCTTGGTATATATAGGAGACTAGGAGGTATAATTACAACTAATGGAATAAAGACAACATAAATAAAATAACATTACTAATGTAATATGCCCCAATTAAGGGGTAATGAGCCAATATTAGGGCTTAACAAAAAATCCCTCTTTTCGTTCATTATTTAATCAACACCATAAAAATATCCATGTCGATATGGTGTGGTATCAATGTCGCTAAGTATTGCATGCGTTGATGGCATCATTATGGTCTCATGGTAGTGTCAAATTTAAATATCATTATGGTGTCATGGTAGTGTCATATTTAAATATGCATGAATTGATGATATGGGAGGGTTTCCAAACTCAAATATTACTCACAAAACCACTCTATATATCTGATCATGGCCTTGTTTCGTTCGAACTTTCTCAGATTAATGTCACGGTGGATGGAAATCCAAACAATATACCCATCCTCATGGTCGTGCTCTTTATTTTCATCGCCTATGTTGTATAAAAACAACATCATGCCAATTAGGCCCATGCGTTTGGTGGCAAGAAGAAGGTGCTAGAGGGAATTTCGTATTTATGGAGCAAAGAAGTACTTAGATGAGAGAAAAAAAAAACAAGAAATATCTAATGAAGCTTGTGCAATTTATATCAACTAGTACTTGTTTATCGATGTTATTACATGTCCTTGCAGTACTAGATGTGGGAAGGTGTGTCTCGAAATAATTTTAAAAGGAACAACGAAATGATATTGTAGTAGGGCTAGACATGGGCAACAGTGACCTGTGAATGGGGCCAACGTTGAAATTTTTTCAAATTATTTATGTATGCACTAAAATTTGACATGAATAGACTATTTGCATGCCTTAACGATATGTGTTGACAAAGTGTCCTCAGACATGTAATTTTATTGATAAGGAAAAAGTGATTACAATCTAAAGTGAGGAGTCATAATCAACTTATTAACCTCACTTGAAGAAGGAGTTTGTTTATATAGCTCAACTCTAAACTAAAAACTAGGAGAACAACCGATCACATAATCACATGAGTATGATAGGCATCCTTTACATAGAAGTTAGGTGTCATTTTCCTAACAAACTAGAATAAACTAATTTCTAAAAACATTTATACTAGAAAATACTTAGACTATAGAACTTTAGGATTGTGAGGCTAACAATCCCCCCTTTAATGCAAAAGTTCATTTTTACAAATACCAACTTCATTTCTGAACTTAGTGAACTTTATTCTACCAAGATGTTTGGTAAAAATATCTGAAGTTTGATCTTCAGACGGACATAAATAAAGCTTGATGATGTATTTGATAAGGAGCAAACTGATGAAGTGGTACTTAGTGTCGACATGTTTAGACTTTAAATGAAATACTGGATTCTTAGCCATCTGTATTGCTGACTGATTGGCAATCAATAAAGTAGTTGGGTGATTTTCACCAAGATCTTGTAAAATTATGCGTAGCCATACAATCTCACATGTTGCTTCCCAAGTTGATATGTACTTTGCCTCTACTAAAGAATTGGCCATTGATGTTTTCTTTTTGCAATTCCAATATATTGTTGTTGAACCCATATTCATTAAATAACATGAAGTGGATGTTCTATCATCAATGTCACTTGAAAAATCAACATCTAATATCTAACAAGTGTAAAATATTTGTTCATTTTGTAGAGAATACCAAAATATTTTGTACCTTGAATGTATCTTAGTACCCTTTTTGTTGAATTCCAATGACTTTCCCTTGGTTCCTGCATAAAACTTGAAAGTATACTAATTGAATATGACAAATCTAGTCGAGTATTTGTCAAATAAATGAGACTTCCAACCAATTTCTTGTATTGTGTATTGTTTACCAATTCCCCCCATTCAAATTTTGAAAGTTTCAATTTCTGCTCCATGGGGGTAAGAGAAGGTTTAGAATCTTCCATGCCAAATTTCTTTAACAATTCAGTGGCATACTTAGTTTGAATAAGGAATATTTGGTTAGGATTTTGAGATACTTCAACTCCAATATAATAATGAAGTGTCCCTAAATCAGTCATTTTGAACACGGCTTTAAGTTTTTCCTTAACCTGTTGGATGTGAGCTTCATTATTTCCTGTTATGATTAAGTCATCAACATAGAGTACAAGTATCACCATGTGCTTATATTGCATTCAAAAATGCAATGTATCATATGATTCACTTCGCTGAAAACCCACCTCTCGTAGGTAATCATCCATTTTTGCATACCAAGCTCGAAGAGCTTGTTTAAAGCCATATAAAGCTTTCACAAGTTTGCAAACTTTGTGTTCTTGTCCTTTATCTTCAAACCCTTTTGGTTGAGTCGTGAAAATATCTTCCTCTAGATCATCATTCAGGAAGGCACTTCTGACATCCATTTGATGTAATTTACAACCATTATGTGCAGCCAGTTTGATAACCATTCTGATAGTATTCCATTTAGTTGTGGGTGCAAAAGTTTATTCATAATCAATTCCTTCTCGTTGAGAAAAACATTTAGCAACAATTCTTGTTTTGTACTTGTCAATTTTACAATTGGGCTTGTACTTTACTCGATAGACCCATTTACAATCGATGGGCTTAACATCATGTGGACAATAAACTAAGTTCCAAGTCCCATTTGAAAGTATTGAATCATATTCATCAATCATTGTTTCCTGCCATTATTTATATTCAGTTGCTTCAGCAAAAGAAGTAGGTTTAGTGGAAGCATGAGAAAAAATTTCTTCTGCTCTTGAAGATCCCCTAGTTCTTGTTTTGTTAATTTTATCTGAATGAACATCTTTGAGAAGTTGTTCACCCCACTTTGGATTCTTATGTTGAGGGGATTGTGGATCTGAATCACCATTATTATTGAAAAGAGGATTTTCAAAAAATGAGGCTCTTATTTCATTTGAAATATCTGAGGTTGGAGAAAATTCTTTTGAAGATTCAGTATCAAAAGAGTCTTTTGTAGTTTCATTATCAGATGAATCAGAATAAATTTTTGATAAAAATATGTCTTCTGGAGAAACAAAGTCTTTTTCAAACCAAAACATTTTATTTGACTTGTTCTTCTTACCTTTACCCTTAGTGTTTTTCTTCTCTAAATGACTAAGGAAATGATTAATCTCATATAAATTGTTACTTTCGGTTTCATAAAAAATTACATCTCTAATGACAATGAATTTTCCATCTGAAAGCAACCTATACCCTTTCTTTTCATCAGAGTATCCAATGAAGGTACACTTCATACTTTGATTTTCTAATTTATTCCTCTTTTCCTTAGGAACTAAAGCATAACATACTAAGCCAAAAACCCTAAGATGATTTACCTTGGGTTTAAAACTGTACCAAGATTCATAAGGTGTTTGTCCATCTATAGTTGATTTAGGTCATCGATTTCTAACAAAAACTGCAGTATGGACTGCTTCAGCCCAATATTTTGTGCTCAACCATTTAAACTACATCATAGATCTTGCCATACCCATGAGATTTTTGTTCATTCTTTCGGTAACTCCATTATGTTGTAGAGTGTAGGAATTTGTCGGTTTCCTCTTAATTCCATTGTTTCAATAATAATCATTGAATTTAGTTGAAGTGAATCCACCTCCATTTTTTGTTCTCAAAGATGCAACCTTTTCTCTTCTTGCACTTTCAACCATGTGTTGAAAATTTTTAAACTTTTCAAAAGCTTCGGACTTTTCCTTTAAAAAGTATACCCATGTCATTCTAGTGTAGTCATCAATGAATAATATAAAGTATCAACATATACTGAAACAATATTACATTGGACCACATATATCACTGCGAATCAACTCCAAATACTTTGTTTCTCACCATAAGCTGGTTGGAAAAGCTTCTCGCTTTTGCTTGCCAAAAATACAAGCTTCACACTTGGAATTTTCTTTCTTGAAAGTTGGAAAACCCTTTACCAAATCTTGTGACTTAAGTTTCAAGAGACTATCAAAATTTAAGTGACCAAATCGAAAATGCCATAATCTGAATGAAGACATTTCAGAATTCATTGTTGTTGTAAACTCTTCCTTTCTTTGGATAACTTTTCCATTCATTCTTAGTAACTTCCCATCTTAATGTCCTATCATTATTGTTTTCAAGTTATCCTTCTCTGACTTAATATTCACCAAACCATCTTGCATGACGATTTGATGTCCAACTTGTCTGATTGTGACTAAGGATAACAATGTTTTCTTAAAAGTTGGTACATACCAAACATTTGAAATCCATTTTTCACCAATTCCAGGGAGAAAGACTTTCATTGAAACTTTTCCTTGAGGTATATTAGTTGTATCATCAACTAAATACATGGGATTTAGTTGAACATCTTGATAATTCCAAAAATAGTCTATGTGATAAGCCATATGTTGAGTAGCCCATGTGTCCAATATCCAATCATTTTCAAATGAATCGTCTTGTTGAACTGCTGAAAAAACATATTCGTATTGATCATCCTAGTAATCTTGATCCTCTGCATATTGAGTTGATTGTTGAGAATTTGAATTTGATGTTTGCTTAAACTTTGGCAATTGATCATTGCTTGTAAGACAATTTGATGCATAATGACCCATCTTTAAACATATTTTACTTCTCACTTGACTGAAATTTTTTCCTCTTCCTGACTGTGCATTATTATTGGGAGGATTGCTTTGAAAATTTTGTTGATTAAAATGGATATAACCACTACCTTGTGTCGGCCCTCAACCATGTTTTGAGGAACACTTGGTCATATTTGACCGTTTTGGACTTTGACAGCCTGTCAAAAAGGGAGCGTCAAGCGAGGAAGAGATCACGGGATCTCGGCCCACTTTTGGGGACCTTTTAGGGTTTTGGGTTAATGTAACGGGAAAGGGATGTCGACCCGTGGGTTTACCCACGCTTAAGCCCATTTTTGTAATCTATAAATAGATACTTAGGAGGACAGTAGTAGAGAAATATGAGTAGTACATCTATGTGATGTATAGTTGATGGCTTAGTGCTAGTAATTCGATCTGTGTGATCTGCTGCATATTGTAGGTGCTCTGTGCATAATTGTAAGAAGCTTGCAGAGCTCTGTGCAAGTTGTTGTAGTTTAGTGCTGAAGTGAAAGGAAGAAGGATATGGCGAGTTGCGCAGATCTTTTGTCTTGTGCGAAGTAAGGATTATTGGAGCTTTGTGTTGTAACTGCTTGACCGAGATAATAAAGAAGAAGACTTTGTGGATGTAGGGGTGAACCACGATAACTTTGTGTGTTGTGCTATGTGCTTCGATCTGATGCTAAATGTCTTGATGTGTTTGGATAGATCTAGTTATGCTTTGTGCTTATGAGATACAAATGAATGTTAGATCTAATATATAAATTACTTAGTGCTTGATTTGCTGAATCTAATCTATATTTCTGTGGCTAAGTATTGAATCATCTTTAGTCTAAATATTCACTGTGATGCTCTGTGCCATGTGTGAAGTACCATAAGGGTTAAATATTGATGAATGATCTATGATAAGTGACTTGTAAAAGATATAATCACAAATCGGTGTCCCAGCTAAGGTTGCAGACATCCGAGTCCTGCAACCACCCCTACCTCTACTTCGAGTGAGACATCATCTGCTTCGCAGGTGTTGCTAAAAGGGACGGTAGTTAGGGTTTTGTTGGTGCGCTCTTGTGTGTTGAACCCTGGGTCTACCCCTATGCCAACAAATGGTTCCATTGCCGGGACTTGAAACTGTGATTGTTGGAAATTGAGGAAGAAGAAACGTTGTGCAAAAGAAAGCTTTGTGTGTAGATCTGTTTCCCTAGTGCAAAGATTTTTACTCGACCTGTGAAGCTTTGTGCTAGGAATAAGGTCAGATCTGAAGAAAGGAAGATCAGATCTAGAGAAAAGAAGTGAGATCTAAACGTTTTGTGCTCTAAGAAAAGTAAAAGTGGAAATTTTTGAAAGAAAGAAGTCAGATCTGCAGAAAAGAGGTAAGATCTGTAAGCCCCATGCTCTAATAAAGGTAAGAATAGTCAAAATTTCTTAGATCTGGAAGCTTTGTGCTCTTTAGAAGTAAGATAAGTGAAATTTTGTGTTTCTAAAGCATGGATCTAGCTATGTTTGATAGATTATGTCCTATCTTGAAAACTAGGGCATTAATAGATGAAAGAAAGTTTGATATGAATAGATCTCATAAGTATAATGATAGATATGTTATACCTATGCATAGAAAGAATGTCTAGACTAACAAGTGGATGCACGATCCTAGAAAGAATTTTTTGCAGGCTAGTTACCATGATCCTAGCGCGAAGTACATAAGAAGTTGGGGATCATTTAAGCGAAAGAGAGGATTAACTCTTTGTTACAGCTGGAGAAGACCAGGACATCTTGCTAAGGAATTCCCTGGGAAGAAACCTAGTTGCCTCTGTTGTAAGGCTATGGACCATGAAGTACTGGATTTCCCTAGAATGATTGCTAGACTTGAAAAGCTGAATATGGAGCAAGAAAACCCTGAAGGATACTAATAAACTAAGATTATAGAAGAAACCCAGCAAGAATCAGAGAAAATATTAATATGGATAAAAGAAACCCTAAAGGAACATAAAGATATTCGATTACCAAAGATCTTCAAAGACAAGGAGCAAGTCGAAGCAAGAATAGGGGACCTTGACATTGACTGTATTCTTGATGAAGAAACACAAGTGAACATTATGCTAGAAAGAGCTTGGGCAGCTATAAGAAAGCCTGCCATGATCCCTTCCCTTGGAGGAACAAGTTTATTTAGAGGAAAGCTAGTAAACCTATGTGGAAGACTCGCCTAGATACCTATGACTGTCAATGGAACTTCGACAGAGGAAGACTTTGAGATTTTTAAATTTGTTGAAGACAGTGCCCTGTTTACCATGCTCATAGGAAAACCCTGGATTGATAGAGAACAGGACAGATGAAAAGAGGAAGAAGAAGTTTTGGAACGGAAGAAGCAAGAGTTAAAAGACTTTATGACTAGAAGGATCATACACTTGATTAAAGAAAAGAAGAGCCAATCACAGATATTTATTCCTAGAAACCCTGATGTCGAGGTTAAAAGAAGTCTAGAGGATGCGCAGAAGATTGAGTTACCTATTTTCGACACAGAAGAAGTTTTACCCAGGAACCCTAGAAAAGAATTTCAACAACGCGAAGCAACTAAGACCACAGAGGATAAGCACCAGAATGGTAAAAGAATTACTGAGATGAAGCTCACTGGGAAGAAGGCTAGGAAGTTAAGAAAGAAAAAGGATAATACTATAAGGTCACACGCAGTTCTAGAGGATACTTCGCAGAAAGAAACATTGCAGAATTGGAGCTTCGACGAGATATTAGAACAACGACATAGAGTACTTCACCACGACGAAGCAATATAGCCATTTGGGGACGATATATCTGTTTGAATTCCTCTCTGAACGGTCAGAAAATCATTAAAGGTTCATCATCCAACCCTTTAAAAGCACCATAACAGATCGAATAGGAATTAATGAAGGATCATACACGTTGCAAGCAGACCGTTGCTAATTTTCCCTACTTAGTCCATCGCGCGCCAAGCACCGAGAATAGTTTTGGCTACATGAGAATTTGAGCTTAATACACCCTGAGATCATTACCTTGTTTCCATATTATTCACTGTAGTCCCTGAATTCCTTCACACCCAAGCTAGCTGACCCGAGCTTGTATGTCGGACGAGCTCAGTGATGCTGAGAGAATAGCTAAAGAAGTTTTAATCGAATTAATGACTGAGAGAGTCATGACCAAGTGAGGAGTGTCTACATGTGTACAAGCATCATCCTCGGGAGCATTGCTATGTTCCCCCTCCACTGCTCGAGTAGGACCATCCAGACCATCTTCGGAAAGACGATCTAAGCTCGGAAATGACTTCGCCACTATGAAGATGATCCCAAGTATCTTGCCTAGATATATCCCACCACTAAGCAGAACAGTGAATCAAGACACTGTACCCAGAGACTTCGACTATGCTTTGGTCACTGCATACCTCCCGAAAGGAGTGCGCGCAGTTTGTACTGACCAGGATAAGTTCACTGCATTGAAATTCAGTGATTTTAACCTTGGAGATCACAAGGTTTATAGTATTCTAGCCCTGCACAAATACCTAGCTATCACAAAAGGAAGGAACCCGAATATTGTCCCTCAGTAATGGACCCATAACTTCGCACAGTCAACCCTCCTTAATGTAATGAAGATTCCTCACTTCTGGAGGCATCATGAAGTAAATGCATGTGTCAGATTGTTACTGTCCTGCTACCACGGAGGATACCTATGGTTGGATCGTCGCATCATGATGGATCCGATTCTAATCAATCGGATCATAGGGATAAGCATGAAGGGCCCTGACCCGCAAGAATTTTACCCAGAAAAGACCATAGATCGCGCTCTCGCCCAGCAAATAAAAGACACATAAGGCGATGTAGAGAAGGGCACGCGAGGCTACAAGGTAGCCTCCATCGAGAATGCAACAATGCGCCTTGGTTTCCAGATGATCACAGGAAAGTTAGTCCGTACGAACAGACCCACACATGTGATTGGATTTGTAGTTGAACTCACAGGGAAGTGCGTAGAAGGACTACAAATGAATTGGGCAAAGTACCTGGTAAATCATCTCGAGCTTGACTGCAGAGAAGCACAAGACCATGGGTATGAGTTCCACTTTAGTTGGTTGCTCATACTCATCACTTTCATCGCCTGGGAGCTACCAGAAGGTGCCACTTTTCCGGAGATCGAAACTTTCGAACCACTGGCCATGAAGTTTTGTACGCTGTGGTACTCCAGTGACATGAACAAGAAGTGGCAGTCCAATGTCGTCTTCCACACTTATTACAACCAAGTGAAGAATTCCATCCAGTCTACACCGTGCCTCACACTGAGCACACTTCATAGGTTTTGACCTTTGATCAAATTTAGCGAGGACTTCCACATCACCTATATCACAGTGCGCATTGATGAGCACAAACAACAACTCTAATCATACTACAAGCTGATAGACAAAGACTTTGAGCAGATTACCAAGGAATGGTCGACGGGCCTCCTTGTTCTAGCGGACCCCGCAGAAATATCCGACGTGGATAACCTTGATGCTATATTATGATGCTATATTAGATACACATGGACCGAGCAAGACTAATAAGGGTGATGAAGTTCAAGACATCCATAGCACATCCACGAAGACTACTTCCCTCTCACCTTCACAGGGAGGTGATGGTGAAGAATTAGGTGGCAAGGAGGTTGAGCAAAACAAAGGGGAGGTTACTTCACCTAGAGAGGAGGAGGAGTCCTCTAAGAAAAGGAAGGTCACCCCACTAAAGCCCTCATCCTGAAAGAATACTAAGGCCACTCGAACAATGTTTAAGACTACCCTCACATAGGATGACTTCAACTTCTTGATCGCCATGTCGGATGATGCCTCACTAGAGATCGTAGAAAGACAAGAAGTGAAATAGGAGGAGATATTCAGCTGACTCAAGGGTGAACTTCAAGAAGTGAAGGAGGCATGCCAGCCCAACCAATCTGTTTCTACTATGCCCTTGATGACGGGAATATAAGGAACACGTGATGAGCCCACTCAACTACACCAGATCGTCGAGAAATTCGAAGCGCGCCTTCGACGAGCTCAAGAAGACACAACGCAAGCCACTCAAGCTTTGGCACAAGTGCAAAGCGCACTTATAGTATAATAGAGGAAGGAAGAATAGGAACAAATTTCCTTACAAGCAAAGTGGGAGGAGGATAAAGCACAATTACAGCAAAGCAAGGACAATTGCTAGCAGAGCAACTTGACATGCAGGAATGAGTTCACAAAGCACTTCACTCTGTGATGGTCATTGAAGTGAAGATTGAAGAATGTGTCCCTCAGCAAGTGACACAACTTGAAGATATAATCCAGCAACTTCAACAGCGCATCGCAGATATGGAACTTTATACCGTACTTGAGACTCCCCAAGAAGTAAGAGATCTAAGAGAGGCAACTGCCCATAGCGTAGTTGATAGGTTAAAAACCTTGGCTTTCGAATGTAAGCAGCTGAGCGCTAGAAGTTACCAAACTTATGAGAACCTCACAGAGAACACTGAATTGCAGACATTCGAGACGTAGCTCCAAGAAGCCAACCAGCATGCAGATACGCTACAGGAACAACTGAAGGCCTTGACCCTAGTCGAAATAATGAAGCGATTTCCAGAACAATGCACCGCCCAACAATAGGTACACATGCTACAAAGTAAAGTGATGGAAGTCTCTCAACGACTTCAACCCCTCCAAGAGAAATCATGCCAACTTTTCACTGAAGTTGAGAGCGAGGCAACCGAGCTTGAACAGGTTGTTATCACTGCAGAACAACGCATGGAAGGACCAGTAAATGATGCAGTGATCCAGGAGTTTATTGAGAAAGAGGCTGTAACACTGCAACAGGTCGAAGTAACTCAGGCCAAGCTCGAGACATTCAAAGCAGAGTTGATCATACCAGAGTGACTCGGGACAAGTCACAAGTGAGTTTTGGGGGCCTGTTGGCCCTCGACCAAGTTTTGAGGAACACTTGGTCATATTTTACCATTTTGGACTTCGACGACCTGCCAAAAAGGGAGTGCCAGGTGAAGCAGAGATCACGGGATATCAGACCACTTTTGGGGACCTTTTAGGGTTTTGGGTTAATGTAATGGGAAAGGGATGTCGGCCCGTGGGTTTACCCACGTTTAGGCCCATTTTTGTAATCTATAAATAGATACTTAGGAGGACAGTAGTAGAGAAATATGAGTAGTACATCTATGTGATGTATAGTTGATGTCTTAGTGCTAGTAACTGGATCTGTGTGATCTGCTACATATTATAAGTGCTTTGTGCATGATTGTAAGAAGCTTGCAGAGCTTTGTGCAATTTTTTGTAGTTTAGTGCTGAAGTGCAAGGAAGAAGGATCTGGTGAGCTATGCAGATCTTTTGTCTTGTGTGAAGTAAGGATTATTGGATCTCTATGATGTAACTGCTTGACCAATATAATAAAGAAGAAGACTTTGTGGACGTAGCCCCAGGGTGGGGGTGAACCACGGTAACTTTGTGTGTTGTGCTATGTGCTTTGATCTGATGCTAAATGCCTTGATGTGTTTGGATAGATCTAGTTATGCTTTGTTCTTATGAGATACGAATGAATGTTAGATTTGATATATAAATTACTTAGTGCTTGATCTGCTAAATCTAATCTATATTTCTGTGGCTAAGTATTGAATCATCTTTAGTCTAAATATTCACTGCAATGCTCTGTGCCATCTGGGAAGTACCATAAGGGTTAATTATTGATGAATGATCTATGCTAAGTGCCCTGTAAAATATATAATCACAGATCGGTGTCTCAGCTAAGGTTACATACATCTGAGTCTTTCAACCACCCCTACCTCTACCTCGGGTGAGACTTCATCTGCTTCACTGGTGTTGCCAAAAGGGCCGGTAGTTAGGGTTTTGTTGGTGTGCTCTTGAGCATTGAACCCTGGGTCTGCCCCTGTGCCAACACCTTGACCACGACCTCTGCCACAACCTCAATTAGAAGATTGATTCTGAAAATTTCCAAAATTTGATTTTCCTCTTCCTTTAGAACTTTCAGCTTTAGTAAAAAGAAGATCTTCTCATGATTTTTTTGTTTTCCAAAAGATTTACTATGTTGAGCCAGTAATTCACTAAGTGAATCAAAATTTGCAGTTGATAACTTATCAGTTATTTGCAAAGTCTCAAGAAAAAGATTATAAGAATGAGGCAAACCATTTATCACAATGGAGACTAGAAAACTATCTTCAAGTTTAGGAAAACCGTCTTTGATTATTTCCTGATGAATGTTCTTAATTCCTTAAATGTATTCTTGTAACATCTCGCTCTTGTGTGCACCTGATGTGACTTATTCTTTGAGGACACTTGTGTGCAAGTGATCTGGTTCATATTATGATTGACTTCTTAGCTTATGGATTATGATGTGGAGACTGTGGATTATGATGTCATGTTATGTTAAGTTATTTATGTATAAACATATGTTATTGACTGGTTTTTCCTGAGTGTGCAGGACTCTGGATAGATTGAGGATGTAGATGGAATCGATGGATCTCCTTAGACTATGGATTGAGTCAAGGAGTGGACGGTTTATGGTTTTTGTATTTCTATTATTACATATGAGACATATGACTGGTATATTATGATGTTGTTTATAGATCACTGAAATGTTCGTTGATGAATGCAGGCGGACGATAGCTTGCTAATCAAACTCGCATTTGGAGTAAACGGGTCACGCAGGACAACTAGAGATATTGAGGGAGAGGTGTGGCAGGAGCCTTGCCATAGCCTACTAGCACTCTTGTCGTGGCTCGAACAGTAGGTTAACAATTACCTAGTTCGAGAGATCCACGATGTCTTGAGGGAAGACTGTGACAGTCGCTCATGATGATTATAAGGGGCACGAAATAAGGTAGGGTCCTTATTCCTTAGAGGCCCTTATTCAAAATTAGTCAAAAGGAGAGTGGCACCCTTGGAGCACGTAGTGCATCTTGAAGGGCACGTCGCGTAAATGAAATATGAATGCAAGCAAGTGGCACCCTTGGAGCACATATTACGTCTTGAAGGGCACATCGTGATTTTAGCACTCGTAAGTTACTGAACTTAGTACCTAGATGATGCAGGGGCATCTCCCGAGACAAGCAAGCCAACACAGAAGACAAAGGATAGCTGGGCACGTGCCAGCGCAAGTTTTTGAATTTTCCATGAATTTGATGCGCCAAATATAAATGAGACCATTTAATGAGGCGCCTTGATATAATGTAATCAGACCTTGAGCACCCCGCTCTCATATGAAGCAGATGGAGGCATTTATAGTAGTTATTGCAGGTAGATAGGATTTTAATATTAGATTAGACAGTTCTAGAAGAAAGAGGGAGAATGGATATAGACACCCTCATTGTGCATTATAACATAGTTCAAGGAAGAGTTAGAAGAATTCAGAGCATTGAGAAGAGAAGCAAAGAACTGTGTAGAAACATCCATGTACAATCATTTGGATTAATAGAAGAGTTTAATTCAAATTCATGGAGTTGTGTCTGTTCTCTGTGTATGTGTGTTAATGATATATTCATGAGTATTTACTTCCTGTTATGCATTTGATGTTATGTTGTGTATATGATTTCATGTGTTGAGATTGAAATCCGAGAGGAAGTGGAATGAGTTACAGTTGTTTCTCTATCTGAGCAAAGATTCCTGCAAGGAGTGCAGTTGAAGTCATCCGCAAGGAGTGCATTGACAGAAGGCTCAGATAGTTTAACTCTTGTTCTCAGAAGTGAAATTGAGTAATACAAGCCGTGCAAGGAGTGCGCAGGCTAAGGAGAGTCTCAGTCGTGAAACTGAGTAAAGTATTGAAGGATTGTTGCTGTAGGTGTGCGCAGAGTCAAAATAACTCAACACTTAGAAGTGTTTGAGGATCGCCGCAAGGAGTGCGTGCAGGAGTCTTCGTGGAGATCCAGAAGTGTGAGAAATCTCAGGAGGGATAAGGCTTTTAAGTTCGTCGATAAGAAGCACAGAGAGTCCATGCATAGAGTGGTTGAATAGGCGCTGCACAGTTACGTGCAGAAGGACCAATTTTCATAGAGAAATATTGGGTTCACCCGTGGAAGGCATTCAAGAAGAAGATAGACGGTTAGGATCTTGTGGAGGAGATTGGAAAAATCTCGTCAGTCGTTGGATCTACCAAAGAAACAAAGAGGTTACGGTCACGTTGGGAGTTTAAGCTCCAGGAGTCGTGAGCCATTGGATTGTGGGTCAGTTATCCGTCAGTTGTTGGATCTGACAGAAGTTGCATGAGGGTTACCATCGGGATTCAAAGGATCGGTAGTCCAGTGGTTGAGTGTTTTTCGACATTTGAAACCCCGAAACCCCGAGAAGATCGGGATTGTCCGTTTGTGGGACGCGTGGCGGAGACCAAAGGCATCGGGATATCTGACATCAGGGAATTGGAGTTCCCGAGGACAAGGAAGTTGAGACATTTCAAGTCCTGAAACCCCGGAGAAATCGGGACTGTTCATCAGACAAGACACGTGGAAGGAATCAGCGTCATCGAGGAAAGTCCCAACAAGGAGTCATCCATCGGTGTTTAGGGTCCATCAGGATATCGGGGATCCTGGTGAAAAAGTGTTTACGCACTTTTGTTTCGTGAACCGCGAGACCCCGATCAGTGGGTGACAGCTGTCAGCACATCAGGGCTGAGGAAAGAGCTATAGTGGAAACCAGTTGTCATCCTGACGGAGAATCGGGATTCGAGGAATCGAGAATCCTATGGGTAAGTGTTTTGCAGCATTGGAAACCCCATAGCCCCGATGGGGATAAGACCATGGTCATGGGTTAACGGACATATGGGCCAAGACCTCTAGCCAGGAGGGCTATCGTGGAAAAGGTGCGTCGGGATTCGGAGAATCGCGAGTCCTGAGGGCATGTGTATTTCGACATTGGAATGCTCGAAACCCCGATGGGAGTTATAGATGCGGTCATATAAGGAGAGGTCACGTTGGATCAAGCATTTATCCTAGAGGGCTAATGGAGGTTGGAAGCGCATTGGGATTTTGAAGTCCAAAACCCTGACGGAAGGGATATAAGGCTGAGGTCTTATAGAGAGTGGTCGCATGGACTGAAGGCTTAGCCAGGTGGGGCTAAGGCAACAAATGAGCGCATCAGAGATCGGGGATCGGTGATCCAAGTTTCCAGAACATCACAGGTGTCAAGATCCCGATAGCGGGAAGCCTGATCACAAAGAAACGAGGGTAGCGTTGATTTTCCGATCGTTAAGGGGAGGTCATTTGGAGAGTTTTTGTGGGTGTGGAAAATTCCCGATAGGGAATTAGAAGATCTTTTCAGTTCTTCAGGCCGAGTAAGAAGAAAAGGTCCTGTTAGCGGACGTGCCTCATTGGCGTGCCTGCGTCAAGTGGTATCAGAGCTTAGAAAAGCTTATTTTCTTTCTGTAGCAGAGAGAAAGGAGAATTCACCATGCCGCCAAGGAGAAGGGGTAGAAAATTACCCGATCCAGAGGAGGAAAGGGAAATGTCCAGAGAAAGAGGTAGCCAAGTGCAGAATCCAGACATGGAGAGAGAAATGCGAAATCTTCGTGCCAGAATGGAGGACATGGAGATAAGAGAAAGGTGCAAAGATGATGTAGGAGATATCAGTGAATCCGAAAATGAAGATGATGCTGGACATGGAGGAGAAGAAATCCCAGTGGAAGATGCAGCGAGTGAACGCTTACTTAAAGCTGTTGCAATAATGGGTACAAAGGTGAAAATGGACGTTCCAGTTTATGAGGGAAATATGGATGTAGAAGAGCTGTTAGATTGGATTAGATCTCTAGACACTTACTTCGACTATGAGGATATCGAAGAGGATAAGAAGGTCAGACATGCCGTCACGAGATTAAAGGGACATGCATCGTTGTGGTGGGATGAACTACAAGATGACAGGCGTTGCCAAGGCAAGCAGAAGATTAAGAGCTGGGACAGGATGATTGCAAAGATGAAGGCAAAATTCATTCCCAGGGATTATCAAATTTCTCTATTCAGGAGGATGCAGAACCTGAGACAGAAGCTAATGACAGTGAAGGAGTATACTGAGGAATTTTACAGACTGAATATTAGGGCAGGTCATCGCGAAATCAATGACGAAAAAGTGGCCAGGTATATGAATGGCCTGAGATATGAGATTCAGGATGAAATGAGTATGGCAACCATCCGAATGGTGGAGGATGCTTACCAAATGGCTCTGAAATATGAGGAGAAGCTGAGAGAAAAGCAGAGTCAAAGAGGTCGAGGCACAAGTCAGCCTAGAGGCAAAGCAGTTGCCCAGGAAAGAATCCAGAAGCCCAGAGATGACTGGAAAAAACCTCAGACTCGGACAGAGAGAGGTGGAAGCTCGCAGCGAGGGAAATATGCTGAGAAAAGAGAACAACATACTGAGCAGAGAGGAGGATATGCTGATAATCATAGTTTTCCTCGTACCAGAGGTAGAGGAAGAGGAAGAGGTGGAGTAATCACATGCTTCACATGTGGAAAGAATGGGCACAGGTCGTTCGAGTGTTCAGAGAAAAAGAAAGAAACTGGAGAGACTCACATCGCCGAGGCACAGAGGCGAGATGTTGAGGCAGAATACGCTAAAGGCAGAAGATCGCTGGTGATGCGGAAAGTCCTTTTGATGCCAGAAAAGGAGATGGAGAATGCAACGCAGAGGAACAATCTTTTTAGGACCGCTTGCAAGACCAAGGATAGAGTGTGCAAGGTCATTGTGGACAGTGGAAGCACAAATAATCTCATTTCAACTGAGATGGTAGAAAAGCTGGAGCTGGAGACAACTGATCATCCAAGTCCATACCAAGTTTCATGGCTACAGAAGGGACATCAGGTAAATGTCACTAAACAATGTTTAGTTGAATTTAAGATAGGAGGATATAATGATAAGATTTTATGCGATGTTATTCCTATGGATTTTTGTCATCTGTTGTTGGGTAGGCCATGGCAGTATGATAGAAATGTGATTCATGATGGGAGGATGAACACATACACCCCGAAGAAGAATGGGAGAACCCATATGTTGCATCCAATTGAGGATAAAGAGGTGAAATCGGAGGTAAGCAATACAGTACTTCTCATGAGTGGGAAGGAACTTATTACAGAAGTTAAGAAGAAGGAGGATCCACAATTCTTTGTGGTCAGAAAGCCAAGAATTGTTCTTACTAGCACAAGAGTGGATGATTTGCCAGAAGAAGTTCAGGAACTGCTGGAAGACTTCGTTGATATTGTAGTGGACGAATTACCTCGTTCGTTACCACCGATGAGGAGTGTGAGTCATCATATTGATCTCATACCAGGAGCTAGTTTGCCAAACAAAGATGCGTACAGATTGATGCCACAAGAGAATGAAGAGATTAAAATACAGGTCCAGGAGTTGTTGGACAAAGGTTTGGTCAGGGAAAGCTTGAGTCCATGTGTTGTTCCAAGGGTACTCAGTCCGAAGAAAGGTGGAGGCTGGAGGATGTGCACTGATTCAAGAGCCATCAACAAGATAACCATCAGGTACAGATTTCCATTGTCGAGGATGGATGATCTGATGGATTGCCTAAGTGGAGCAATTTTTTTTTCAAAGATAGACTTGAAGAGTGGATATCACCAGATTCGTATGAGAGAAGGTGATGAATGGAAAACAATATTCAAGACAAACAAAGGTTTGTATGAATGGCTTGTTATGCCATTTGGCTTGACAAATGCACCAAGTACCTTCATGAGGTTGATGAATGAAGTCCTAAAGGATTTCATCGGAAAATTTGTCATCGTGTATCTGGATGACATATTGGTTTTCAGCAAGGCAAAGGCTAAACATCTAAAGCATTTGGCTATTGTGATGAAGAAGCTACAACAAGAGAAGCTGCTGATTAACATGAAGAAATCTTCATTTATGAAGACAGAGCTCATTTATCTGGGTTTTGTCATATCTGCAAATGAGATGAGAATGGATCCAGATAAGGTAGAAGTGATCAAGAATTGGCCATCATCGAGAAATGTATTCGAGGTGAGAAGTTTTCATGGATTGGCTAGTTTCTACCGAAATTTCATCAGGAATTTCAGTGGAATTAGCGCAGCAATGATGGACACAATGAATAAAAGACATAAATCTTTTCACTGGACTGAAGAGGTGGAGAAAAGTTTCAATTTGTTGAAAAGAAAGATTACGGAACAACCAGTTCTGGTGTTGTCGGATTTTCAAAAGACATTTCAAGTAAAATGTGATGCAAGCGGGTTTGCAATAGGAGTGGTCTTGAGTCAGTAGGACAAACCAATTGCATATTTCAGCAAGAAGCTGAATGAGGCAAAGGAAAAGTATTCCACATATGATAAGGAATTCTATGCCATCATATAGGCATTGAAAAAATGGAGGCACTATTTGATTCCAAGGGAATTTATTTTATATAGTGAAAACCATGCATTGCAGTTTGTGACTCAACATGAAAAGTTGAATCAGAGGCATGTTAAATGGGTTGAATACATGTAGAATTTCACTTTGTGATAAAACATATTTCTGGTACTGCTAACAAAGTTGTTGATGCTTTGAGCAGGAAGTGTTTGTTGTTGCAGGAGTTCATAGTCCACACTTTGGGCTTTGATGATCTCAGGGACATGTACCAACATGATCCAGACTTTAAGGAAGAGTATGAAGCAACTGTGAATCCAGTTCTCAGAGATAGAAGCCCTTGGACAGACTATATGATCCAAGATGGATTATTGTTCAGAGGAAATCAGCTATGTATTCTGAATTGCTCCATGAGGGAGAATCTGCTGAAGGAAAAACACAGCGGAGGATTGGTCGGACACTTCGGTCATGATAAAACATTCGCAAAGCTGAGTGAGTCATACTTTTGGCCAGGGATGTGAGCATAGGTCAAGAAATTTGTAGACAAATGCAGGATTTGCCAACATTCAAAAGGAAGAAAGAAGAATGCAGGATTTTATCAACCATTGCCCATACCAGACAAGCCGTGGGAGGCGATAAGCATGGATTTCGTATTGGGATTGCCAAGGATGCAAAGAGGATTTGATTTAGTCTTTGTGGTAGTGGATAGATTTTCCAAGATGTCACATTTTATCCCATGCCAGAAGACCAGTGACGTGACTCACATCGCAAATCTATTCTTCAAGGAGGTCATTCAACTTCATGGATTGCCGAAAAGCATAGTTTCGGATAGAGATACAAAGTTCATAGGGAATTTCTTGAGGACATTATGGAAGAAGCTGGGGACTAACTTGATGTTTAGTTATTCTTATCATCCATAGACAGATGGAAAAATAGAAGTGGTGAACAGAAGTCTGGGAGACTTGCTGAGAAGCTTGGTGACAGAGCACCACAGCCAGTGGGATAGTATATTATCACAGGCAGAGTTTGCATACAATGACTCAGTAAATCGAAGCACAGGAAAAAGTCCATTTCAGGTTGTCTATGGAATGCATCCGAGAGGAGTTTCTGAATTGAGGGATTCAGAGAAGACTGTTACTAGCAGCACTAGTGCAGAAGAATTTGCTGAAGCGATGAAGGAACTTCACAGCCAGGTGAAGGAGCGACTGCTAAAATCAAACTAGGAATACAAGCGCAGAGCCGATCAGCATAGAAGACAACTTCAGTTTGAAGTTGGTGATCTAGTTCTGGCACATTTAAGGAAAGAAAGGTTCCTGAGAGGAACATACAATAAATTGAAAATGAAGAAAATCGGACCGTGCAAGGTCTTGAAGAAGATGGGAGAAAATGCTTATGAGATTGAGTTACCCGATGGGATCGAAATTTCTCCGATATTCAATGTCTCAGATTTGTATTCATACAAATCTGGAGAAGCAGGAATAAGTGATGAATAGCCAGAGGTTCAGTGGCAGAAGCAGATTCCAGTTGCAGAGAGGCCACAAATGGAGCAAATACTGGATAAGCGAGTGAGTAAGAAGATCAGAAGGAAGGAATATTTTGAATATTTGGTCAAGTGGAAGGGCCATCCAGTTGAAGATGCCAGCTAGGACACTGAAGCAGAGATTTTGAAGCATGGACAAACCGTACAGGAGCTCATGGGTAGGAGCCCATGCAAATTTTCAAGTGAGGGAGTATGATGCAGGAGCATCTCCCGAGACAAGCGAGCCAGTGCAGAAGACAAAGGATAGCTGGGCACGCGCCAGCGCAAGTTTTTGAATTTTCCCTTGAAGTTGATGCGCCAAATATAAATGAGACCATTTAATGAGGCGCCTTGATATAATGTAATCAGACCTTGAGCAGCCCGCTCTCGTCTGAAGCAGATGGAGGCATTTATAGTAGTTATTGCAGGTAGATAGGATTTTAATATTAGATTAGACAGTTCTAGAAGAAAGAGGGAGAACAGATATAGACACCCTCATTGTGCATTGTAACATAGTTCAAGGAAGAGTTAGAAGAATTCAGAGCATTGAGAAGAGAAGCAGAGAATTGTGTAGAAACATCCATGTATAGTCATTTGGATTAATAGAAGAGTTTAATTAAAATTCATGGAGTTGTGTATGTTCTCTGTGTATGTGTGTTAATGATATATTCATGAGTATTTACTTCCTGTTATGAATTTGTTGTTATGCTGTGTATATGATTTCATGTGTTGAGATTGAAATCCGAGAGGAAGTGGAATGCGTTACAGTTGTTTCTCTATCTGAGAAAAGATTCCTGCAAGGAGTGCAGTTGAAGTCGTCTGCAAGGAGTGCATTTACAGAAGGCTCAGATAGTTTAACTCTTGTTCTCATAAGTGAGATTGAGTAATACGAGTCGTGCAAGGAGTGCGTAGGATAAGGAGAGTCTCAGTCATGAAACTGAGTAAAGTATTGAAGGACTGCTGCTGCAGGTGTGCGCAGAGTCAAAAGAACTCAACACATAGAAGTGTTCGAGGATCACCGCAAGGAGTGCGTGCAGGAGTCTTCGTGGAGATCCAGAAGTGTGAGAAAGATCAGGAGGGATAAGGATTTTAAGTTCGTCGATAAGAAGCACAGAGAGTCCGTGCATAGAGTGGTTGAATAGGCATTGCACAGTTATGTGCAGAAGGACCAGTTTTCATAGAGAAATACTGGGTTCACCCATGGAAGGCATTCAAGAAGAAGATAGACGGTTAGGATCTTGTGGAGGAGATTGGCAAAATCCCGTCAGCCGTTGGATCTACCAAAGAAGCAAAGAGGTTATGGTCGCATTGGGAGTTTAAGCTCCAGGAGTCGTGAGCCATTGGATTGTGGGTCAGTTATCTGTCAGCCGTTGGATCTGACAGAAGTTGCACGAGGGTTACCATCGGGATTCAAAGGATCGGTAGTCCAGTGGTCGAGTGTTTTTCGACATTTGAAACCTCGAAACCCCGAGAAGATCGGGATTTTCTGTTTGTGGGACGCGTGGCAGAGACTGAAGGCATCGGGATATCCGGCATCGGGGAATCGGAGTTCCTGAGGACAAGGAAGTTGAGACATTTCAAGTCCTGAAACCCCGGAGAAATCTGGACCGTTCATCAAAGAGGACGCGTGGAAGGAATCGACGTCATTGGGGAAAGTCCCGACAAGGAGTCATCCATCGGTGTTTAGTGTCCATCGAGATATCGGGGATCCCAGTGACAAAGTGTTTATGCACTTTGGTTTTGCGAACCGCGAAACCTCGATCAGTGGGGGACAGCTGTCAGCACATCAGGGCTGAGGAAAGAGTTGTAGTGGAAACCAGTTGTCAGCCTGACGGAGAATCAGGATTCGAGGAATCGGGAATCCTATGGGTAAGTGTTTTGCAGCATTGGAAACCCCGTATCCCCTACGGGGATAAGACCATGGTCACGGGTTAACGGTCATATGGGCCAAGTCCTCTAGCCAGGAGGGCTATCGTGGAAAATGTGCATCGAGATTCAAAGAATCACGAGTCCTGAGGGCATGTGTATTTCGACATTGGAATGCTCGAAACCCCGATGGGAGTTATAGCTGCAGTCATATAAGGAGAGGTCATGTTGGATCAAGCGTTTAGCCTGGAAGGATAAGGGAGGTTGGAAGCGCATCGGGATTTTGAAGTCCAAAACCCCGACGTAAGGGATATAAGGCTGAGGTCTTATAGAGAGTGGTTGCGTGGACTGAAGGCTTAGCCAGGTGGGGCTAAGGCAACAATGGAGCGCATTGGAGATCAGGGATCGGTGATCCATGTTGTCGGAACATCACAGGTGTCAAGATCCCGATAGCAGGAAGCCCGATCACAAAGAAAAGAGGGTAGCGTTGATTTCCCGATCGTTAAGGGGAGGTCATTTGGAGAGTTGTTGTGGGTGTGGAAAATTCCCGATAGGGAATTAGAAGAGATTTTCAGTTCTTCGGGCCGAGTAATAATAAAAGGTCCTGTGAGAGGACGTGCCTCGTTGGCGCGCTTGTGTCACTAGAAAACTATGTCTCCTTAGGACTTGGTCAACCATAAAATGAAGGTTGTGTAAGTAAAGAGTAATAATTATAATTTTTCCCTTAAACAATGTTGTCGAGCCTAGTGAATTTAAAACCTAGGTCTAAGTAGGGCATGTGAACAAAAAATAAATTAAATGGACATTTAACAAGGGGGAGGATAAAGAAAATTCAAACATAAACAATTAAAGAAAAAATTTAATGAAAGATTAAATTATTTAAAAGGAAAATTGTTGCTTATGTGTAGACTTGCTAAATCTGAACTTAAATAAAAATGGGAAACTTAAAGAAAGGGGAATGTCAAACATAGTAGGGAATCTAGTCCTTGGAACTTTCTAATTGTGAACTCAACTAGGCTTTAGGAAAGGCGTCAATCATTTAAGAATTGTAAGGGAATAAAGGGACACCGAGGAGCGTTTTTAGGAACGCTTTTAGGTGGGTGAGGTAAATGGGCAATTTAATCAATTAACTAATTGATTTTTTGGTGCAACTAAGGGATCGAGTGACAAGTGTATGGGGGATATTTTTCCTAAATTAAATTAATAAAAAGAATCTAATGAGGGTTTGGGAAACTAATCACTAAGAAAATGTTGGATTACTGAGAGGGGGGGTGAATCAGTAATAACGTAATTATAATCCTTTTTCTTCAAATGTTATATCAATGTAGAATTATTATCCAATACAACATGCTGCTACTGCAATATACTCTGCCTCGGCTGTAGATAGAGATACCGATGATTGTTTCTTGCTTAGCCATGATACCAAACACTCACCTAAGTAGAACGCTACTCCACTAGTGCTTCATCGGTCATCAATACAACCTTCCCAATCTGCATCTGTGTAAGCAATAAGTGATAGATCTTTTCCTTTTGGATACCATAATCCAAACTCTTTTGTTCCTTTGAGATATCTGAAGATCCTCTTTACTGCTAATACATGTGATTCCTTTGGGGTTGTTTGAAATTGT
>SNQJ01S0002309.1:188986-201019 GCA_010110895.2 Picea sitchensis | reverse complement strand
TTCCTTCATCTCATTATTCCACAATTAAGCATGGGTTCTCTTACTCCACAAAGCGTCTTCCCGTGAGGGCTTTCACCATAAGGGGACCACTTTGGAGTTCATCCATATTTAATTCTTATCAACAATGACAAAAAAACAATGAGTCATATTTACATCAAACAATATTGGGTCCATTACCCAAACCTTTGTGCTACAAGTCTTTCTTCAAGGGTTGACATCAATGACAACCAACCTTAATGAAAAAATATATATATAAAAAGGATGGTGGAGGAGGAGTATAGGGACGAATGCCAGGCGTAAGGTTATGCTGCCAAAATGTTTCTTAATGGCTTTTTCTTGTGGGATTTGGGATACCCAGCTCGAATGGAGAGTGGTAGCTTGACCTTATGAGGTGAGATGGGTGCTAGATTATTCTCTGGTTTGTGTGCATGGCCCCTTTGTGGCTTGGGGGGCTCAAGGGGAAGAAGAGTACCCATAGCGATGGTTGGGAGGTACTGGTGAGGTCTCAACGATTAACAAATAGGAGCAAGGAGGATCACCAGTGGCTGAAGTTCATCAACAAGTCCAACCGTTGGCTAAATTACACAAGTTTAATTTCTCATTTGTAAAGTATTTAAATTTTTGTATGTGTTTTATATATGGATTTGCATTTGTAAAGTATTTAAATTTGTATGTGTTTTAAATGTGGATTCACATTTGTAAAGTATTTAAATTTTGGTATGTTTTTTATATGTGGATGGAAGTGGCATTGGTTTCTGGATCTGGGCATGCTTTTAAGAGTTCCTTGCCCCTTTTTATTTGGTTTCCTGTACCTTTTTCCCATCCTTGGATCACGTTCATTCACCTTCTGTGTTTTGGTTTTAGGATCTCTGAGATTGCTTGCTCCCTCCCTACCTTGGTCCTTGTGGTTCCCTGGTGCATCTATTTCAACTAGCCCTGAGTTGCATGAATGGATTTCAGCCCTTTTTAGTTTTTGACCTCCACTCTAGTTGCGGAACTTACTACACTTCAAAATACTCACAGGACAGACACATGTCGAGGAAAGAAAGGATATTACCTATCGATATGGATGCATATGCACACACAAGAGGATGTTTCATGACCCATGATACATATCATTGGAGAGAGAAGGAATTTATGATCATTTGGTTGGTCTTAACCCCCATCGTGGCATTAGTTGTCTTAGGTTGAAAAACCTGATGTTTTATGTACTTAAACCATTCACCCACATGCAAACCCACTCTGCCCTACCAGGCTTTACTGAGATATTGTTTCACAACTTTACAAGAGATTCCTGAAGCAGCTCCATTTCATTTTAAGATTGACCTTGAGGAAGTCAAATTTATTATCTCTGTTAAGTTTAAGACTTACAGTAGTGCAGTAGTGAGAATGAAGGTAAGGTGGAGCGTAGTTGTTGAAGAAGAGATCATGTCTAACAAATTCAGCCATAAGGAATCCCGCTACCATTAAGGTTGCTACTTGTTTTGAAGCGTTTAAGGCTATGGTTCAATTTGTTTCTATGGAGGATGGTTTCGCGTGAAAAAAAACTAACTCTAAATATTCTCCTCAAACTATTCCCAAGGTTTCTTGTTTCAATGACAAAAATCCTTCGACAAGAGGCTGAGAATATTGTAGAGGCTTATTCCCGGAGGCAGGAAAAGGTAGGCTCCAATCGATTTCCCTTCACCTCTGAGCTATGATCTTCGTTTTAAGGTGAGACTTGGTGATGTTGTTTTAAATTGTGTTCACCCGAATAAAGACCATCGTGATGCCTTGCATGTGTAGATCGAAGGAGACCTTGCACTATGATTTAAATTGTTCTCACCAGAATGAAAAACTTTATGATGCCCTATGCGTGCAGATTGAAGGAGACCTCATGTTGTTTTTCAAATCATGCTCACCTATAAATAAACACCTTTGCGATGACTGGGTGTGAGCAGAAAAGGAATCCAAGAGATTGAATGTTTAAGATGATTCAGACTCAGTGAGAACTCGTTGGGATTTTCCCAGCGACTTCTTCGTGACTTCTCCCCCTGGTGTAGCACAATCTTCCATCATTGTTCTACATTGACGACCCCTTCTCCTACAACGTTTTCCTCTTATAGGAGTTCTTTCATGATACTCTTATGCACGTCCTTCCACTGAGGTGATTTTCCTGTAACTCTGCTCTGTCAGCATCACCTCATTAGTTGTTGCGCATGCCCTCTTTGGAATTGTTACCGGTGGACTTAGTAGGGAGAGGAGATTCCTACACCTTATTAAAAGCGTTGTACAAGAATTTGTTGGAATTGTTATTGCGGGGTTAAAGTTTTGGAATACTGCAATTGTCGTTTCCATGGTTAATTTCAGTGCCATCATTACTTTTGGTTGATTCATTTAAGGAAATGTGTCATAGTTTTGGAAAGGTTGCTTACTCCCCACGCCCTTTTAAATATGAATATAGTGCTCCTCATCTTTTTGTGTGGCACTCATTTGTGAAACCGAGTGGCCTTACACTCCTTTCCACCTCCCCTTTTCTTATTATTATATTATCTAAAGTTTAAAATTGTCCTTCGTTTTTATAAGTTAACAAGGCCCCCAAGAATTTATAATTTTAGCAGTTTATCCGATTCATTAATTAATAAAGAATAAGGAATTTTTAGTAGAAAGAAACCCCCTATGATTTAAGTTTGTTGTATTCAATTAATTCTCAGCAGAATTAAAACCCCCTTCGAATTAATGACTAGTATTGGGGTCATGTGTTCATCACCTTTTCTTAATAGTGTAATGCACCACAATGAGCCCATGTTGATCCTAGCTTAGATCATGATGTTGATTTAATTGGCCCATCTTCCTTAAACCCAGGGTGACTAGTTGTAATCATGAATTTAAGATAAACATCTATTTGTGAGAAGGTACTTATTTATGAATTATGATTATGCGATACATTTTCATTGTTCTTATGTGTGCTACTAGGAAACACTTTATGTTGTTATTGAGAGAATTCAACCTAATATTTTACTTGTGATTAAGTTGTTTTAATGAATGCAAATCATGTTACAGATCATGTTTTATACACTTTATGACAATGGAGAAAATGTGTTTAAAGCTCACAATTAGATTGTGTACCCTATAAGGTTTAGAGGACAATATATTTGGTATAGCTGTTAGACTTATCGCACTTATAGATTTCATGTCATGCTTGATGGTTTAGATTCTTGACTTTTGCGCCATGGATTTATGTCTTGTATGTTCATTAAGGATGTTAAATTATCGTGCGTAATTGAAGTATGATGTAGTGAATGAATGTTGGACTTTAGATCTTGCGCAATGAATTTATTGATGATACTCTTGTGCCTCATCTCTGGGCGATGTTAAATTTTATGTTGTGATTAAATTTCCTTACGCAACTTATGTGTACAGTCATACACCTCGCACCTTCTCATATGTGGTAATATGGTGGATTAACAACACTTGCTTGTATCATTAAATTATTAACGAATGATTGCAGCAGACTTCAGACAGCTTGAGCAATTCGAAAACAACATGTTGTATGATGAGTTTTGCGAATGATTCTTCATGCGCCTTGATCATTGATGTTTAGGGTTAATGGATTGATGCGGTCGATGATTGTAGATCTGTTGATTTAGCTAGAAGTTGTTATTTATTATGTTAATACATTGATGTTTGTGTCATGTTCCATGGTGACGAGGTGTCGACGTATGTCATGTTGGCTTATTAATGATCTATGGTGTCCTTATATGTTTGAGTTTAGGATTTAATTCTCTTACGCCTTGGTTTATGGTTTCCATTTAATCATATTAATCTGTCAATTTCGTATCGCTTTTCATTAATTATAATGATGTGTTGACTTTATGTCATGAACGTGATGAGGTGTTCTGGTTTTTCTTATGTATTTTGATGTTGTGCCAAGGAAGTTTCTTTTAATGATGATGTAATTACCGACGCAAGAGAAACAAATTGTGTTGGGTGTCAGTTGTTGTCATAACGGATGGGTCGTTAAAATTCTAATACATCACCATTATCTGGAAATCTTTGTTTAATCAATTTCATTTGTAGATAAACTCTATGTAATATTCCCAAGCCAGGATGCCAAGAACATTGTGTTTTTCATGAATTTTTATGTTTTTTCTGGTTGTGGCATTTTGTCAAACACTTTACAGATTCTGGTCTTTAAGTTGCGCTAGGGCTTATACTGATGGTTTTATGTGTGTTTTCAGCAATAATAAAAATAGATATAGCAATGTAACATACCTCAACAAGATGCAATAACAACAATACAAGAGATAACCCAAAAATACCTAAGATCTGATTTTATTCATAACAATGGTTGTCCTCATACAAAATGGGGCAGATCTGGAATACATATAAGATAGTAGAGTGTCTGGCCTCCAAAATACAAGATAGAATATGATACATGCTTCCAAAATCCTCTCAAAGCTATAGACCAAAAAACCCATATGAACCAACTCATAACCCAACTGAAATATGAAGATCTTCCTAGAACAATGCATCCCTCATTGGTTGAAGCAAACCAAGGATTCAACCTCCAAGAAATGAGATGATGAATCTTCTAAGAAAGGTGCCAAACTATCTATCGAGACAAGGGAAACCCCCTGGTAAAGTCTCAGACTGAATGAAGGAGATCTGACCCTCCATATGGTTGAATCAACTATCTGCAATGTGCCCTCCTAGTTGTAGAAGACCAAGAATTAGGCCTCTATGAAGATGGCCTCCAAACCCTCTAGAAAATATGCCAAATTGTAGATCAGGCCACTGGAAAACCCCTGTTAGAGTCTCGGGATGAATGATAGATATCTGACCCTCCAAATGACTAGATCCTCAATATATGGTGCACCCTCCTCTCTCTGACATGTACTGAGCTCCAATAAATAAGATAACAGAGAAACCCCCTTTGGAACAGGATAGAAAAGGTGCCCTAGGCGATACGAATAATACCCAGAAGTATTTTTTCTCCTAATCCTTATCCTATGCATGGACCACACTCTTCTCCTCAAGATGTTGTGCCCTCCTGCTGGAAACCCTCCTGAAGCTACGCCCTAGATCTCCTTGAACATGTGGCTAATGTAGAAACCCTCTGTAACTAAATGGATCTGATGTAGAATGGTGAGGGAGGAATATTTCTTCTTCATGACCAATCTTGGACCAGGTTGGGCGGGATCTTTCACCACCAAGATGATCTCTACGGTTTGTTAAGTCAAAACCCTATAAACCCCCAAGTGCATGGGATAACTAGCAAGAAGCCAGATATCAAAATCATAAACAACATAATGAGAGAGTAGAGGCCCCTATCTCTCTTTTATTCTCCCTGCACACCTTGTCTCTCAAAAGTGACTTTTACTTTATTTAATTATTAATTAATTAAATAAATAACTTTAATTAATTAATTAACCATTTTACCTCTAAAAATTAGTTTATCCCTCCTTGTGGCTTCCCTGGCCACTAAAAGTCACTTCTCATCATCCTATCCTATAGTGTTATTCCTCTTCATTCCAATTATTTATTACACTAATAGGTTACTCCAAGTATTATGCCCAATACGACCTCCTTGGTGAATTTAATTAACATCTAGCCCAAAATAACTCAAAATCACGGAAATCATCGGAATACAACAGGACCAAAGCCAAGATATGTGGAATGGATCATGATAATGAAATAAGATGAGCGATGCAAGTTGAACTCCAAAATACCCCTCAATATCCCCTATACTCATTATAACCTCCATCTGGCAACTCTGGTCATCATAACACTCTATAATATAATGATGTCCCAAAGTGGGGACATTACAATCCTCCCTGCTACAATATTGCTTGTCCTCAAGAAATAACTGAATCCATCCAAATATAATACCGGGGTCCCATGTCCACGTGTGGGACACACAGTAGGATCCATCCATAGATGAACTATCATGCACTCCATCCCTTGGGTCCCATATTAGGATGTGAACTACAACACCCTGTGAAGCATAATTCTGAAACATATCAACACCATAAGTCTCTTGCACATGACACATAGCCTCATCCCGGAATGAGTCCATACTCCAAGTCCATACATGGTCTCCACCAACTGCATATGTTGCTGCCATAGAGAGGTACTGCAAGACCTCCATGAATCACCTTCAAGTGACGTGCTCTCCTCAACATTGAAGCTCAATGGAAATTCAAAATAACTTTCCCCTGTAAGGGTCCACTCGCCTCCATCAGTCAATGAAATTATCATCCCTGCAATCCATGGGTCCCATTCTAGTCTCTACCAAGGATCACCATGTTGGTGTTGTACTACTCTGATCATGACTGTATGCTCCCTATATACATACTGGACCCCCGGCTCTTGGATCCTCAAGCTGGAATACCTGTGGAAACTGAACCTATTGTCCAGAAGTTGCATCGGTAAAAGTACTTATGTGGAAGTAGTATTTGTCCAACCATCTCCATACTCGATCATGATGATCAAAAGATAGAATATTTCTCACTCCATAGGACAGGCCCCTGCAATCCGACTCAAAACCAACCCAAAGTGAAGTATGTGGCTCTCTGGCGTAACCTGGGTCATCATAAGGTGAAACAAACTACTAACCAAATGGACTCTCGGATCCCATGGAAAACTTGGAAGTTTATCACCTCCAATCCCCACTAACTTCTCATGTGTCATACTGCTCATTGTCGGAATCCCTCGATGCTCATCCCCATGAGAATCTGTATCTGTGTCACCCTCTAAGATGTTTTTTATCCCATGGTCTAAGATGCTCACCATCACGCACAACGTCTCAACTGTATGCCTATGATGATCTTCCCTTATCCTGTTGTATGTCGTAAAAGAATCCCTATCAAGTTTGCTCGGCCTAACAACTCTCCATGTCCTCTACCACTATCTATCTCCCCCCATGTTTTTGTCAATTATGAAAGTGTTGGGAAAGGATAATAGAAACATTTGTAGCTGACTATAGGACTGGAAAGTATCATATGCTTTGGTCAATCCCAAGGTTTTGACTAAAATCTCATCCACCAGTACCGATGGTAAATACTCGCATGTAGTCATCATTGAACCCCAATTATCAAGTACAATTGGGGATAACACCCCCAACTGTTGGTCAACCACTCACCATCCCTCATCTCTCATGCAACTACCGATATTGTGAAGGTGATATCTCAGAACTATGTGTTTTTGCAAAGGAGAGACATATCCATGCTCCACTAAGTGTGTCTCCTCCCTGCAATCCAATACGTCCCTATGAATCCCACCATACACCTCTTCATGTCTTTGTGTACTATCACTCACCATTGTATTCTCCTACATACTCATGTAATCTCCTATATACTCCTGCAACATCATAGGTCCTAGGTGTACTACTAGATCAACCTCTATATGAAGTTCAACCACTTGTGGGACACAAATTAAAGTGTCCTCATAGCTTCCCATGGCTCTAGATTCCCCATGCGTATGTGAGTGTTCACCTGTATCAAAGGTCCTCGTGGAGGGTAGCTCCTGTGCCTCTGGATCATAACTCTCCATACTCATCAGTGATCCTGGGCACTCCTCATGCTCCTCCATCAACTGGTGCTCCTCTGCTAAACCAAAAACATCCTCTAGCAATGTGACTCTCTACTAATATAGATGTAGTGGATCTCTATCTAATATCCTCAAGAAGCTCCTATGATCTGGACTCTGATTCTTGAAGGGCTACCTGTGTGCCTTTCAATAATCCTTGTGTGCTCTCTAAATCATGAGTGTGTCTATCCACCTCTACCTCTTGCTCCCTCAGGGCCCTATGATGCATCTCACCAACCCCAAATAGATATTTTGTGTCCATCAACAACTGTTGGTAGTCGGTCCTCATCATAGAAGCTCTCTCCCTGAGAGTATAAAAGTCATCCATGGAAAATATCCCATCTGAACTATCATGTGCCATCGATTCCCTCCAACAACAATCGACCACCAATGCATCTGTGTCATCAATGCACCTAGTGGATGCCATGATCATGTACTCACTGACTCTCAGTTGTCCTTCCAAGTAGAAAGACTCCTGATCACAGTCATGTTGAGGGGATACCTCATGCCCCTCACTGCTAGTGTCAACCTTGGAATCCCCAACAATACTCTCTGCAAAACATAAGGCATTTACATGCCCCCTGTCCACTGTGATATTGGGTCCTCTTGTATGCGACTGCATATCATCACTAGTTGCAAGCTCCCTTTGAATCAAATTGTATCATGTATGAGAAATTGTATCCTCCTATGCACTCACCCTACTACTATCATCTTCTCCTGGATCCCATACATATGTGTCCAAACATGTGCTATGGTCGTCTCGACCAATAAGGAGTGCATCCTCATCACTATCGATTGGTCCTCGAACTAAGTGTCCCATCAAACTGTCAGTATCGACAACCTGATCAAATAATGGAGTCTCCAAAATAGGTGACCCACTCTCCTCATAGGCATGTGTAAGATCAATTGTCTCCAAGTCATGTCTCGCATGAAGGTCTATCTGTCCTTGGTGTGCAATCCATGCACAAGGCTCCACTACCATATCACTAATTCCACTGATATCCTCCCATGTCATGGCTATCATAGGTGTCTGAGAAGGTACCAATTGTGTCACAGTCACCATAGGAAAATTATCATGCCTAGGTGCTAACACGTGTGGATCTCTACTAGTGTCACCACTCTGCGGAAGTGTAAGGTCATCAAGATTATGTGATATGACTGCTAAAGCAAAGGTGCTATCCTCCTATCCATCCAACTGTCCCTCCAATATGCAAGGGTCACTATTCTCCCCAAGTGTGAAAGAGTCACTAGCCTCTATAAGTGTGCAAGAGTCATTAGCACCATCAGACTGCTCCAAATAAGCATTTATCGTTGCATACTCATACATCTCCTCATCCTCACTATCATAATGCACCTCAATAATGTGTCTTTTACCTTTACCCCTACATCTATTGGTTCCCAAGGCACTTTGCAGCTGTAGAAAAGTTGTCTGCTCCTAATAGGCGTAGGAATGTTATTTTCTTCCTTCCATCTGCTAGTTGGTAGTGATTCTCTCTCTCCCATTTGTATCAATAGTGCTTTAGTATGTTGCATGTTGGATATCAACTCAAGTAGGGCTAACTCACATTCCTATCTATCCATTTCTCCCTATGGAAGACCCCTCAAACTGGAATGAGTCTAAGCTCTGGATGCATGCACTAATCCCCATTGGCTGGGAGGATCAATGCTCTGATACCATTGTAATGTTCCCAAGCGAAGATGCCAAGAACATCATGTTTTTCATGAATTTTTATGTGTTTCCTGGTTGTGGCATTTTGTTAAACACTTTGTAGATTCTGGTCTTTAAGTTGCGCTAGGTCTTATATTGATGGGCTTATGTGTGTTTGCAACAATAATAAAAATAGATATAGCAATGTAACATACCTCAACAATATGCAAGATCAACAATACATAAGATAACCCAAAAATACCTCAGATCTGATTTTATTCAAAACAATGGTTGTCCTCATAAAAAATGGGGCAGATCTGGAATACATATAAGATAGTAGAGTGTCTGGCCTCCAAAATACAATATAGAATATGATCCAGGCTTCCAAAATCATCTCCAAGCTATAGACCAAAAAACCCAGATGAACCAACTCATAACCCAATTTAAATATGAAGATCTTCCTAGCACAATGCGCCCCTCACTGGCTGAAGAAAACCAAGAATTCAGCCTCCAAGAAATTAGTTGTCGAATCCGCTAAGAAAGGTGCCAAAATGTAGATCGAAACAAGGGAAACCCCCTAGTAAAGTCTCAGACTGAATGAGGGAGATCTGACCCTCTAGATGGTTGAATCATCTATCTGCAGTGCGCCCTTCTAGCTGTAGAAGACCAAGAATTCGGCCTCTATGAAGATGGCCTCCGAACCCTCTTGAAAAGATATCAAACTATAGATTGGACCACTAGAAACCCCCTGGTAGATTCTCGAGCCGAATGATAGAGATATGACCCTCCAAAT
This sequence comes from Picea sitchensis, assembly GCA_010110895.2. Lineage (NCBI taxonomy): Eukaryota > Viridiplantae > Streptophyta > Pinopsida > Pinales > Pinaceae > Picea > Picea sitchensis. The sequence continues at coordinate 191,009 of SNQJ01S0002309.1, read as the reverse complement.
GACTAGATCCTCAATATATGGTGTGCCCTCCTCTCTCTGACATGTACTAAGATCCAATAAACAAGATAATAGAGAAACCCCCTCTGGAATAGGCTAGAAATGGTGCCCTAGGCCATATGAATAATACCCAGAAGTTTGTTTGCTCCTAATCCTTCTGCTATGCCTGGAACAAACTCTTCTACTCAAGATGGTGCACCCTCCTGCTAGAAACCCTCCTGAAGTTACGCCCTAGCTCTCCCTGAACCTGTGGTTGTTGTAGAAACCCTCTATAACTGAATGTATCTGATGTAGAATGGTGAGGGAGGAATGTTTCACCTCCTTGACCAATCTTGGACTAGGTTGGGTGGGATCTTTCACCATCGAGCTGATCTCTAGGGTTTGTTAAGTCAAAACCCTCAAAACCCCCAAATGCATGGGCTCACTAGTAAGAAGTTGGATATCAAAATGATAAACAACATAATGAGAGAGTAGAGGCCCCTATCTCTCTTTTATCCTCCCTTCTCACCTTGTCTCTCCAAAATGACTTTTACTTTATTTAATTATTCATTAATTAATTAAATCACTTTAATTAATTAATTAACCATTTTACCTCTAAAAAGTAGTTTATCCCTCCCTGTGGCTTCCCTGGCCACTGAAGGTCACTTCTCATCATCCTATCCTGTAGTGTTATTCTTCTCGATTCCAATGAGCTATTACACTAAGAATTTCCTCCAAGTATTATGCCCAATATGAGCTCCTTAGTGAATTTAATTAACATATAGCCCAAAATAACTCAAAATCATGGAAATCGTCAGAACGCAACGGAACCAAAGCCAAGTTGTGCAAAATGGATCATGATGATGAACTAAGATGAATGATGCAAGCCAGACTCCAAAATACCCCTCAAAAACCCTTGTACTCGCTAAAACCTCCATCTGGCAACTCTGGTCATCATAACACTCTATAATATAATGATGTCCCAAAGTGGGGACATTGCACTCTATGAGATTCAGCAGGAGTATCAAAAACATTCTTGAACAGATTCCAAGCAGACCATGCATCTTTTGAATTCTCAATATGTACAAACATGTGTTCAGTTACAAAAGAGTGCAGCAAAGCAAGTGCTTTTTCATCTTTCAAATTCCATTTAGCTAAAGAAGTAGTGTCGGTTGGCTTAGTTTGAGCAGTATCACGATCACAAATATCACGCCATAATTCATTATAGATCAAAGTGTTTTGCATGTGCCGACTCCAAGATTTGTAATTCTTGGGTCCATCTAACTTATCTCATTCTGTGAATAAATTGATTAATTTTGACATGATGTTAGGTTTACTTATTGCAAGATTGCAAATGAAAAATCTACAAAACTCCAAAAAGAGAGACACAAGGCACCAAAAAGAAGAGTACACTATCCACACAAAAAGAGAACTTTTAAGAGCTTGGCCTTGACCCTTTAAAATTCTCGTTTAAAAAGGAGTTTGAGAGAGTATTTCACTGGAATCTTCTCAACTCTTAACTTAAAGGATCATAACTTTCGAAATTTGATCATTTTACAAAACTTATAGTCTTATACAAAAAGAAAATGTGCCCCCACTTGAACTAGTGAAGTCCTTCCTTTAAAAAAAATACATTAATATTTAATACTTACATAATCTTCTTAATGATATAAAGCATATATTTTATGCATTTACCCACACCAACCTTCACAAAAAGATTGTGTTTTTAAAGCATTGAAAAAATAATAATTTTTTTTTATGGAATCAATTACCAAGCTATCGTATATGGTGGAAAGCGGATCATGGAGGGCGTGAAAGCTAGCAGTTTTATGGCCCACTTCCAAGAATTATATTCCTTCCAAAAATTATGGCAAGGTCACCTCAAATGGTCCCAGGTTCTGAATTTTGTGGGTCAGTTGAAAACAAATCTGCAGCCACAGAAAACGAATTGCTGCAAAACAGAAAACGCAGAAAACGAATTGCAGGGACAGAGAATACAGAAAACGATTTTGACAGAGCCGCAGAATAGAATGCATAAACACCACGC
>SNQJ01S0002309.1:159901-184403 GCA_010110895.2 Picea sitchensis | reverse complement strand
CTAAACAATCAAAGAAGAGATTTGCTCAATCAAAGGAGCAAATCGCGGAACAAATCGCGGAGCAACTTATTCATCTAACAAGTTGCACCTAATAGTTTGCGCCCGTACTTGATGACTCGTTGGCCTTCCCATACCATTGCAAGAACAGGACCAGAACTGAGGAATTCACAAAGGGCATTTCAAAATGGTATTTCTTTCATATCATAATAATGTTGCTTAGCAAATTCCTTTGATGGAAAAACAAAATTGATTGCAACAAAGTTTGTAACCCTTGTGTTCAAAACGGGAAATAATTTCTGAAATCGGTCCTCTTTGCACATGACCATCAGGTTTGATGGAAATAAAAGTTCGTTCAAGCTCTCTAGCTTTTGTCGATGGATCTTGAAGCATGTACATTGTTTCTGGTAATACCAATGCTCCAGAAATCTACTGTCAGTAAGCACTTACCTTGTAGAGGGCACGATTTGTGGAGGGCATGATCTTGTTTTGTGTCAACTCGAAGCACTGTAAATTCAACATACAGAGTACAGTTGTTGTGCCAGATTCTTCTTCTTTGCTCTCTTCACCAGATAACATATCCACCAAAAACTGATACCATATCTGCCTGTAAATGATATTAATGTTCTCGTGTTGTACGCAGATGTTGTCTTTACCAGATCCACCCAATGTGAAGAAGCGATCCGCCCAATGCGAATAAGAGAGATCGCACAGGTACAATCTGTTTGCACCAAATATCTTGGATCTGAATCGATGTGGATCGATTTCCTTTTCCATATTCAAACATAAAATAGACTTGTATCTGGCCAAGAAAAAACTATGGCTAGAGATAGATTTTATTTTTTAAAATGACAAAACCAGATTGCCATATTTTTACATATCTGCAACAATTTACATAGATATTGAAACATTGAAGCATGAATATTGAGATTTATAAAAATATATATCTCTTTAACAAGAAATTGCCAGATTTACATAGATCTGAAACAAATTTTTTTTTAAAGAGCCCTCTACTTGGATTACAACTGATCTACTTGTTAAACAAACTAGATCTGATTAGAAAATAATCTCGAACGAGAATAAAGAAATCATAGATATCATACAAAAACTTTTAACTGTTGAAAATGATGATTTATCTTATCAAAATTTTCAAAAAACAAGTGTTGTAATCAAAATAACATTTTCCTTATTGAATTAATAACAGAAATATCATGGTATTGTTGTCCTTGAATTTGAAGAGATCATCCATGATGTTGTGGAGACTTCCCTACTTCCCCAATCCATCACCAATCCTTCCATCACCATTTCACCATGGCTCTGATACCATGTTGACAAAGTGTCCTCAGACACGTAATTTTATTGATAAGGAAAAAGTGATTACAATATGAAGTGAGGACTCATAATCAACTTATTAACCTCACATGAATAAGGAGCTTGTTTATATAGCTCAACTCTAAACTAAAAACTAGGAGAGCAAACAATCACATAATCACATGAGTATGATAGGTGTCATTTACATAGAAACTAGGTGTCCTTACCCTAACAAACTAGAATAAACTAATTTCTAAAAACATTTATACTAGAAAATACTTAGAATATAGAACTTTAGGATTATGAGGCTAACATTATGGGAGGGTTTCTAGACTCAAATTTTACTCACACACCCACTTGTTTCCATCATCAATTCATCTTGTAAACCATAACCCCTATTTTTCTTTCAAAGTACACAAATTGGTTGACACGAGTTTTAAGTTTCCATCATCATTTTTTCATTTTTCTTTCTAGTTCTACATTGTATATACAATGTATGTGTGTCATAGTTTTGATAAAAACCCCTCTTTTCATTCATTGTTTAATCAACACCATAAAACTATGCATGTTGATATGGTGTTGTATCAATGTCGCTAACCAACTTTTGAATTAAAGAGGTCCATGCAATTTTTGAGGATTTTACCATGCAACACATGTAGAAAATATAAGATAAATTCCATCATCCATAAAATGGTCGACTAATGGTTTTGACTAGATTTGGTGAGGTACAAAACTTCCATAATATGATGTGATGGGGTGCATGATGTAGATAATATATGAATTGATGATGTTTCCAAGTATGACTAATTGAATGTAGTAGGCGAGGAAAATTAAGGTGATAATGATTTCCCCCTGATTTCCCCCCTGATATGTGAGGTTAGGAGAAAATCATATAGTCTAAATACATCATGTTTTTCTCACCCAAATGTCGTGAAAACACAATGCTGAGAGTGAGAAGAGCATATGAGTAGAAAGGATTGTCTAAAAACTAGTAATGGATAACAATTGCAAAAAAAAAGCACAATGTGGGGTGTTATTGAGGCGGGCATACCCATGCTCGTGAATATGTCTCAACAAAGTTCAATATAGGATCATGGGAATATGGGGATAGATCAAATACATATCAATAATGAATTCTACATCATTTCTAAACACATGTGAAGGAAAAATGGAACCAATGGGGGTGAACATTTAGAACAATTGAAGCCTGATTATAATAGAGAGGGATTGAGATATGAAAAGAGTTGACCAAAGAAAAGCTTAAATTAGTGGATCAAAATAACTATTGAATAGATCCAATCAAATTCAAGCAATTTCAGCTAGAGTTGGATGAATATAACCAACAATGAGTGGAACATGTAGAAATATACCTAAAATGTTACTCCCACTTGGGGGCTCAATAAATACTTTAAAGAGCCATACATGTTCAATGGTATTCAAGTAGAACTAGGACACATGAACCATCAATGTGTATGAATTTAAATCGTGTGATTATGAGTTGGGATTGAGAATATGATCAACTACCAAGTCAAGGAGAAAGGATGACTCTCCTTGCCTAGTTCAATGTTACATGTCAATGATATAAATGGGTATGACATACATCAGACCTATAAACCAATCCCTTAGAATAAATGTGTTGAAGTCGGTAGGTAGAGGTCCACTAGAGACAAAAAATGATAGACCCTATAGAAGCTAACATGAGCAACAACATATCATGAATCAAATGTAGCTAACTAAGAGGGACAATAATGGATGATGAGGTGATCACCGAGAAAGGGACTCAAATATTTCCTTGGGAAAATCATAACAAACAAGGATGACTTGGGTAGTAACTATAAAACACCAAGAGATATGGTCAACAATAAGCAATGGAATTTTTATTATAACTTCAAGTGTAAATAGGATTGAAGACCATAAAAGACAAATCAATATTGCAATGGTCGAAGATAGGTGCAAGAAAATAATGGATGAATATGGATACATTGCAAGAAAAGAGATAGATGCCATGAACGAGTGCAACCAAGTGGTTTGATCCTAGATGAGTGGAATGAATGATGGTAAATGGAAGCTGTGATTTTATAATAATGGGTTTTGAACGAGAATAATAATTTCTCTATGGTTTTGAACGGGAATAATACTCATTTGCATTTTTGAAAGAAATATTTTATTTTGAACATTATATCTCTGCAGTTTTGAAGAAGACATTTTATTTCGAACATTATATCTCTGTGATTTTTCATTGGAATAATACTTCTCTGTAGTTTTGGACCTATTTTTTATGGGAATAATCTCTACGGTTACTCTTGGTGATGTGAACCATAATACTTCTATGTGGTTTTTGAACTCTCCATGATGGGAATAATCTCTCGGGTTTTGAACTCTCAGTGACAGGAATAATCTTTGTGGTTTTGCCAGTTTTGAATAATTTTTAGTTCTGGCTTCTTCCATCTGGTGAACACTTGGGTGGGTGTGTGTGGATCACTTATGGCTTCTTCAACCCATTGAACACCTAGACACGTGAAATTAGATGAGTGAGTTGTTACTTTGATTCAATTTTAATTTAAAATATATTTATAATTTAGTAACGTGTGAAAATTAAAGAGATTTAAATATAATTAAACTTTTACTTTTTTTGTAATTTTTTTAATTTTTAAAATCTTAATAAGTAAAATTTGATTTTAGATATAATAATTAATATCATTATAATCAATTAAAAAAAAATATTTTACATTTTTAAAGTCAATCCAAAATAACAATTGTTATTTATTTTCTCTTCTTTTCAATATGAGCACTCCACCACCTATTCCAAAAACTCATCATGTCAGGGGGAGGCCCCCCAAAGTCACCCTAGAGAGCCTTTATGATTATATGGAATCATTAGAAAAAAGGAGTGAAGAAAGAGACATAAAACTCCAAATAGAGCTAGAGACAATGATTGATAAAAAAAATTAGACTCTTCAAAAATATCATTCAAACTCAAATAGAGGATAGATTGTTAGAGTTCAAGATTCAATTACATTCAATGGAGGATAGGATTCAAGAAATGGAAAAACAAAAGCAATCAACCCAAGAAAGAGAGGTTGAATAAAATTACAACTTGAGAGATAGGATTAAAGAGCTAGAAGAAAAACTAACCAACAATTTGACCCACAATAATTTGGAAAAAAAATTGGATATCAAACCCATCAAATGAGAAATGAATAAGCTAATCAAACTGGACCATGAGAATAATAAAAGATCCTTGAACCTCATAATTTTTGGTATTAAATAACAACAAGAGGAGGATACACTAGAAATAGTAAAAGAAGAATTAAAAAATAAATCACAAATTGAAACAACACACCTCATAGAAGCAAAGAGGCTAGGAAAAATAATTGACCATAAAGATAGGTTGATCTATGTCAAAGTAAGTTGTAATGACCATAAATATAGCATACTCAGTAAATATTCGAGCTTAAAAGGGTTAGTAATATTTATAAATGAAGACTTCATTCCCGAAGACCAAGTTGAATTAAGAAAGGAAGTTCAAAAGTTAAAAGAAGCCAGGAAAGAAGAAAAATGGGAAATAATTAGAAATCAAAAATCTATTGTTAGGGATAGAGACTAGAAGGATAACAATAAATAGGAATTTGGGACACTTGGGATCCTTTTTTGGAACTTTCGTGGGTTTCCCTAATGCAAAGGTCCTATGATAAGTTGGATCCTAAGTGATATTGATATTATTTGTCTAGTTGAAACTTGGGAGCATGAAGAGTCTAAGGTCTTTAACATAAGGATGTGTCATGTGTCGACATTAAAAAAAAAATTCCCACCGTAGAGGGATAAGAGGCATAGTTTGTTATATTATAAAGATCATTTCTCCTCACATTCAACTTCATAATATCAACCCTCTTAATCAGTACATTTCGATAGAAATTTCAAACACCAATTCTAAGAAGATGTATATATATATTTTCTATTTGTCACCTATTAATTCTACCTTTTATAACAAAAACAATCAAGATAGCAATCATGCCTATAATAATCTAGAACAAAATATTTATAGTTGGAAAAATGAAGGTAATATCCTCCTACTAGGAGACTTTAATACTAGGACTACAACTAACCAAGCTACTCTTTTAAGAAATGATTCCAACCATAATCATTTATGGTTAGATGAGGACCTTGTTTTATCTAATAGCTACAAAATAAGCTCCGAAGACCTAATTGAAAACTTGTTTGGTACTGAGTTGGTCAAGATATGTAACTCTCAAGACCTAATAATTTTCAATGGAGTAATGAAGTGGCCAAACTCCAACCAGATGAATTGTATTCATGGGATAGGTAGTAGTGTCGTAGATTATGTGATATATGATAGTTTCCAACCAAATAGTAACTTTTTACCTTTTTTTAATGACCATGAACCCGATTCTAATGATATACCTTTAACCCTAATTGTGAACTTTTCCATGCATAGGAGCGCCATTGAATAGAATTTTGATAATAAAAGGCAATTGCACTTTGAAAAAAGTAAATTTGACCTTTTCTTAAAGGATTAAAATAGTGAATTGCATCTCCTAACTTATAAGGACAACATTGAAGAACTCTATCATAATTTTACAACTACCCTTTTCACTTCAACAAGTTATTTTTCGAGATTTCCTGTAAAAAGAATAATAGAACCACCAAACCTTGCTATGATAAAAAAAAAATGCAAATTTTCTAGGAAATACATTAGGGATGCTTCTAGTGAGTCCTTAAAACTTTATAAGATCAATATGTACAAATATCCAATTAAAAGGATAAAAATGTATTATATCAATAAAAGGAAAGAACACCTTTCACAACTATCTAATCTAGATCCTAAGAAGTTCTGGAGGTAAATTCTAATCCACATTACTAAAGAAAATAATATGGTTCCCTTAAGGGACTGGAATTACTAAGTTAAAATCCTTTACAATTTCCCTAATGCCATGGAAACCATTCCTATTGTCCCTACAAAGGATGAAGTTTTTTCTTTGAATGACATAGAGTTCAGGGTTAAGCGGCTTGCAAATGGAAAATCTAAGGACATTGAAGGCTACCAAAACAAAAAAATTAAAATCGTAGGGCCTATTGTTGACGCTCTATAATGTCCCCAACTAGGCTAGGTGGAGATATTATGTTTCTGCCTCTAAATTATTGTTTCTCTTAAGTGAATGTGTTGTTAAACTCTTATAAGATAACTTACTCAGTGAGAAATATTATCAAATAGATATAAATCATCCATTACACAAGATTAGAGAAGATAACCATAGCATCTTATTATTGATGGGAGCTCCCAAAAAATAGTACAATGATAACTAGTGGTTGTAATTAGAACTATAGAATATTACTAAGAACACAAACTAATGGTTGCGAGGAAGCATCACAATCTACTACAGAAACAACACAAGAAACTTGGAATGATTTCAATCTGTGAAGCCCAAGGTTTTCCAAGCTCTACAATGTTATGCTCTAGTAACATCTATTATGCAGGCAATCCTCCAAACTCTTTAGAACACCTTCATAGTCCCAACTTGTTGCAAACCCCCAATATACATGGGTCCTTGTAGGAAACCTGTGGGGTGTCTCATGGGGCCTTGTGGGAAGACCCTTTCTCAACCCATGGGGATGCCTCCTATTATGGATACATGAAACCCTCTAATGCTTTTGGATATGGTGAATGTTTCACATCAAAATTACTCATTACGATGATGGCCTAGTGTTGTCATTACCAATGTCGCAAGTGTCGCAAATATCATAATGTCATCTTGCCTATGTCGTGTCTCAGACAACATTATCAAGAACACTTAAAAGACACCTCAAAAGACTATTTTTGAAGAGGATAAATCATTTGAAAAAGAGTACAAGTCTTTTGCCATGAAAAAACCACTCTAAAATCAATTTTGGAAGGCAACACTCCCCTATACACTGTCAGGAAGTTCCAGCGCTATGTACCCTCTTTTGGGGGAGCGTTGCAACACTCTATGCCCTAATGTAGAGGAGCATCGAGCCCTTTTGAGCACTTGTGTCATCCTAGGGCATCACTTTTTAAACTCATTTATTCACTAAAAATGAAATGCAAACCATGTAAATTAAAGAGAGGAAGAAGAGCACCAACCTGGTCCAGACGACGACAAAAATAGTTGACCATAGCTTCGACACCAATCAATGCAAGAACCACCCTCCAAAGCTCAATTTCTCCACTACTACAAATCTTTGCACAAATGAAATTGTAAAAGATATTTTTACCCCATTTTACTTTTATAAATTTCATTTTTGTCTAAGAAGTAGTTATTTTGGGTTTTTAAAAATATTTTAGAGGCCTTATTAATACACTGGCATGCAACTTTGACATTATTGACAGGTTTCAGAGTAGTTTTGTTCGGTTTTCATATTTTCACATTAACGAGCATAGTCTTAGTTCATTCTCACGATCGGAAAAACATAAGAACGCACCGAGTAAAATTTTATCTCTTTTTCAGACTCGCATGGATACACGAAAAAGGAACCCCCTGGAGTTGTCTTTGAGCTCTTTTCAGAGTCTCTAAATGTGAAAATATTGCCAAGTGATCTTGCTTCCTTTCCCACTCATTAAAAGGTTTGAAAGGGTGTCTTTCGAGTGATAATTTATCTTTTTTTCGGTCTTGCAAGACTAACATTACGAAAAAGGACAACACTGGAGTCATCTTTAAGTCATTTTCAGACTCTCTAAATATGAAAACCACTGAGTTTACCTTCTCTGGACTCGTTAAACAATCATACATTGAAGGACCCATACGGGACCGAACCCTTACTTCTTCCAGTTTGTTAAATAAAGGAAGAGGGACTTACCAAAGGTGAGTTATATCGAGCATGTGTTACCCTCCTCGAGCTAGTTAAATAAAAAAAAGGTACTCATCTATCTGAATGGGGGAAAAATTGAAAGAAGCAAGCCAAGCAGTTTTTGAAAACATTACGAGTAACTCTTACAGTCACCCCTGAACAAGGCACTTTATCTTTGCACACATTTTAATCCGCTGAACCTCTGCATTGAACCAATTCTATGATTTTTCTTACTCCTTTGGGTCGCCTGGAGAAAGTCACAATATCCACTGCATTATCATGTTTGTGTCCATGTCATGTTTCTACTATCGTGCCTCAGTGTTCAAGGGAAGTATCTGCCTCAAGATTCAACCATCATAAATTTTTGTTTCAATACCTGTGTCAGTCCATGTTCTTTTGATCCACCAATTACATCTCTATGACAGTTTTGTGTCGTTGATGGGGGATACATCAAGGCCCTCCTTCGATGAGTCTGATCCTGTCGACTTCAGCACATTATCTAGGAACTAGACTTAGAAACCAGTTAGTACCTTGGGGTCTGCATGCCTCAATGGCACGCCTCCTCATGTCCAAAAGTGGGTTTACATCATTGACCTCTGATCGGACGATTCCATGGATGGTCGACTTCAGCTCATCCATTCACATTCGTTGGAATGTACTAGAGTACCTTGGGAATCATTGACATCAATGGCGATTTCCCTCACGCTTGTTAACGGTTTACCTCATTGATGGTAATCAAGTGGTTTCTAACATGTTCAACATCAGGACATCTATTCACATGGTTAGATTCCTACTACATCAGAATCGGTAAGAAGACCCTGGGTTGAGTCATCACTCTTATATGTACTTTGCCCAGGTTGCGACGGATTTGAACATTGACACATATACTATCACATAGATCCACTTTGTATTGGTCGTGGCTATGTCTTGTTGTCTCGTAGATCCACTCTGTATTCTTCGTGGCTATGATCAGTTCAGGTCATAGGAGTATAGATCCACATTGTATCTTCAGTGGCTATACCTTTTTTTCAATATAGTTATGGATCCACGGTGTATTTTATGGCGGCCATACCTTGAAAGTATTTATCACTCAAGCATTGGTATGCCTGCCTTGGGTTTGAAACATGTCATAATATTTGTTTGATGGTTGTGTGCAGCTTCTTCCAGGTTCTTTGAGTCCATACCCTTGCTCAAAAAAGTCTATAAAGTACTTCAGTCATTAGTTCCCGTCTTCTAACTTCACACTTTGGGGGGCAATTTGTTACACATCAAAATTACTCATTACGATGATGGCCTAGTGTCGTCATTACCAATGTCGCAAGTGTCGCATTTTTTCTGTAAGTGTCACAAATATCATACTATCATATTACCTATGTTGTGTCTCAAACAACATTATCAAGAATTGTTATAACCCTAAACTGCACCAGACATGCATACCTGGCATCAGGCCACCTTACTTGCTATCTTTGCCAAGCCATCACTGAACAACTCTTCTAAAAACCATTGTTTTGAAGGTGTACGTTCCCTACACCACTAATTCCCACGTACACATTCTTTTTTCACCGCTACAGCCCACGTACACTCACAAAAAATTGCGAAAATTGAAAATTGAAAAGGGATACGGGTTTTCGGACCGTTACTTAACCATTTTACCGCCCATATCTAGTCACCCCAACCATTACTGTCTCTTTTGGCTTATAAAAGAAGGTGTTGGGGCCCCATTCCAAGGAAGAAGCATGAGAGCATATAAACTTTGCACATTTCAGTATTCCCCCTTTGCCCCAATATTTTGCAACCACCTTGTGAGTTTGAGCCAAAATTCCTTCTTCCTCCTTTACAAATCCTTGCCATTTCCCTAGAGAGGACTGAAGAGGAGAAGAATACCTGGAATCAGTTGGCGTATCATGAAGAGGATCCTAGGACCAAGTTCAAGGAGAAGTGTTGGTCTCATGTTGTAAACGACTTTTGTGAGATTAATATAAAAAAGTACTTTTTCCGTCCCGCCAAATGGCGCCTTAAATCTTTATGATTTCTTTACAATTGTTGGTTATGATTTCTAACCCACTAATCCATATATAAAATGCATGCTTGTAGTTTCTTGTTTGTCTTTTGGTGAATGCAGGTCAGCCTTGGGAGGAGACTTGTAGTCAGGAAACAACTAAGCGCAAAGGGATCGACACCGGACGCAGAGTTTAAGGTATGCCTACTGGATCCCTATACTTTGTCTTTTATGTATGATTGTGGGGTAATGTCGGGATAGTTGATAAAAAGTAGGAGACTTTAGATGGTTAGATCTGCCTGCACTTTAGAACCCTGGTGTAGTCCATAGAGGGGTTTTCCCACTATAGCAGAATTGTCGACCGTACTGGGGAGATCTCTAGGGTCTTTGGGGATATTTCTTTTGGGTGTTTTTGAATCAATCTACTTACTGTTTTTGAGTTTCTATAAGATTATGTGTCTTTAAGGGATTCTATTCTTCCATACCAGTACTCCCTGTCTATGCTTGACTGTTGGTTTTCATTTCTTTTTTAGAAGTTGTAGAGGTGTACGCGGCTTGTAGTGGGCTTGCATGCATACATACGTGCCCTGCCTTTGGACAACCCGTGTACATATATAGGTTGTTGAAGTTTCAGTAGCGTGCCTATGTTGAGAAATTTTTTTAGAAGAGGTAGTCATCCTCTCCCCTGTCAGAAGTCACACTTCTTAGGGGTTTTCTTGATCTAGCCCTAGTCTCTGTTATAACAGTCTGTAGCCTAGGTCTGACCTCAACATAGCTTTCTTTTCATCAAAATATTTTTTGTGTTTTCTTTAATAGGGTTTTTAGACAAGTTTGTGAGTCTACTTTGATCTACCTTTTTGGTGTTGTCAATGACTCCCTGCAATCTGGGATTGGGCTAGAAGTCATTTCTTGATCTTGACTTGTTGTCATTTTTCCCTTTTTTGCTTTAGAAGAAAAGAAAATAATTCATTTTCAAATTTCTCGTTTTGAAGAATAAAACAATAAAAAAAATATCTTTCATTTCTTTGTTTGGTAAAGTAGTTTTGGTTAGTTGCTTCATTTACCAAGGAAAAAGAAAGTTTTCTTAAGTTCTTTACTTGAATGCTTAGGACTTTATGTAGCTCATAGTCAAGTGAAATCTTGTGTTAATTTTTTCTTTTCAAAGATCTTAGAAAAGTAGTTATGAAAAGTTTGGTGAAAGAGTTTTAATTTGGAAAATCTGTATTTGTGAAGAAGGAGTAGTTTGTTCTCAATATCATCTTATGCTCTTATCTTTCCTTTCTTAAAAGAACATCATTGGTTTCACTTCCGTTCCTTTTGACTTAAGATAGCCACTAAAATTAATTCTTAATTAAAATTTATTATACTTTGTGTGTGTAGGGTCCATCAATGCAGTCTAGGCTAGAGCCTTGATTTAGGATTGGAGAGGAAACTCTTCAAGGCTATAAAAACAAACATAATAGTTTGTACTAGGGAGTGCTTGAAAGTCCAGTAATTTTGAAAGTTATCCGGGACCCCCCTCTAACACAGGGGATAAACACGAGGTCACGTGCAGAAAGGTAGTGGAGATAACCCCTCCAAAGTCAGACCAAGCGTAGTGGGGAACACATATAGATGGATTATCTTGGGATTCCATTGATCGAATTTTCCATGGAGCTTCATGGGTCTCGAATATGTTCATGGTCCTCAGTCGTCTTCCAGAACACCTGATTTCGATACCCTTTATAGGTTTTAGGCTTGATAGCTTGCTCATTCCGGTCCACCCGACTATCGACTATACCTGCCTGGTGATTGTTCGCACGTTGGCAACCTAGTTGCCTTTTTCTTAGTAACTTACACAGGTGACTGTGGGGGTATACTGTGATACCTAGGGTAGACATCGGGCCATTCTTTGTAGAGTATACCTGGAGGGTGCTTCCATATTCGAGTTTCACTTGCACTGGTAAGCTACTCTAGTGTTGGCTAGTGTAACTGTTCTTCCAACTAGCTAGTGATTTTTTTGTCTTGTCTCATAGGAGATTTTTCTAGTGTGTGATGGTATTTAAACATTAATAGAAACCCCTAGTGTGTCATTGATATCCTCACATTGTGGAGGATCAGGAGCTCTGTCGATCGCGAAGGCTTCTTGGCCTACCATTGGTTAATCTAGAGCCACCCCCACCACCACTAAGATGGAGACTAGACTAGCAAGGGTCTTTTGAGGCGACCGGGCCACAGGAAACTGATCCCGGCCCATCTCCAAGAGGATAACATTTGATTCTGGAGGAACCAACCATTGTCGAGCTTGGAGTGGAAGCTCTTGGTTCGTGTAACCCTCTGATCACTGATCTATCGATGCACATCATCATAGAGGTTAAAACTTACAAGCGTCAGGTAGTGTCACAAACAACGATGGAGACAAATGTTGATACTTCTTCAGGGAATTCTCATATTCCCTCCGCGACTATCACTACAGGGATTTTTCTGCCCCCTAACCAACTGTCATTGGTCCGGACAACCATGGTCTCAATCGCCTCTACCTCAGTAAATGGTCTGATTCTGTCTATGGCGGCGATCACTGTTCCTTTCAACCAGAGTGCGACAGGTCCTCCATTCTCATACGGAATGACTGGCTTCAATACAAACTCTGTCCTTTCCTACTCCACTCTACAGATTTTAGGCTTAGGGGTAGGGAGCTCTAACGCTCCTCTGCAAGGATCCTTGGGGGGCACTTATGCTCCCTATAACTCTTTCCCTTATGGAGGGGGTCATATACCTCCTTCGTCCCCTTCACTTGGTAGTTCCCACCAACAATTCGTTGGGCCGAATGTAAACTATAGTTCATTTGGAGCAAGTAGTCAAGGAATTCCTTCTTATAGCATGTCGGTAGGTTTGACACAGTTCTCTTTGTTTGGTGTGTTTGGTAACAATGCTTTCTCATCAGCTGTCGTCTCGGCCAGGGGAAACCCCGGTTATGGACAACCAAATCCTATGCAGGGTACTATTCCTGCAAAAGGGGAAAACTTAGGAATTCCTTCCTCGCAAGGACTTTGGAATCCATGGCAAGGATTAGTCCCCTTGTCAGGGATTCCGACTGGGGGAAACCCCTTCCATATCCAATGGAAGCCTGGGAAAGGATCAGGACCTATGCCCATCGGATTGGCAAGGGGAAACCCTTGCCAAAATCCTTGGAATGCGACGAAAGCCCAACCCTTTACGTCTTATTACGGGAATCAAAGGATGACATCTCAACAAGCGTAGAATCTGTACACTAGTCACGGCCATGGTTATTACCAGAACCCTGGCCAACAACCTAACTTTTCCTGGAAACCTGGTGTCATCCAAACTCAAGGCTCCTTTTTCCCCGGTTATAATCAATAACCCAAATTACCGTTTCTAGCAACTCTGCACTTGTCAGACTTGACAAAGTTATTAAACGACCCCATCTATCATGATCCGCGTTGGCCTCCTATGCCAACCAAGTTGCCTTTGGACATTCCAAAGTTCGAGTCTTAGCCTAATGAAGATCTAGGCGATCATGTGACTACCTTCAATTTATGGTGCTCGTCCAACTCTTTGAGAGATGACTCCATCCAGTTGCGTTTGTTTCAATTCACTCTCATCGGGAGTTTTGTGAAATGGTACATTGAGCTCGACTACTCGAGATACTCTTCCTTCGGTGAATTGGCAATGGCTTTCTTAAACCATTTCCAATTACCTATGAGATACGACATTGGCACCGAATTGCCAGCCAACTTTGAGCAGACAAAAGCAGACCATATCTCAGATCACATCTGAGAATGGAGACATCGGAAGAGTTTAATAAAAGTACCAGTCCCACCAGCATTCCTTCTTGAGTGGTTCCTTAAGTCTTTGGTACCCTAGTTATCTAAAGACGTCACAACCTCGAGGGTCTTTTCAGAAGAAGAAGCGATAATGAGAGTTCAACAGCTAGAGCTAATTTACTCTCAGTCTAGTTTACTTTTTGAAGTTTTTCCAGACACACCGCAGTCTATACTTGACAAGACCAAACATAGATCTGGACCACATACCGATAGTATTGTTGGTTCAGCGCAAACGAATCTCATTGATCATCTGTCGAATCAATTGCAACAATTATCAATACAACAGACAACAGCCAGCCAGACCACTAGTTCGACTGCTCCCCCTAATCAAACATCAGATGTACACAGTGTGTAATAGAAAAACCTGAATTCCACCCAGCATCCTAATGGAAAGAATAAATAGCGAAAGATGGGTAAGGGGGATAAGAAACCTACCAATAATGCTTGCGGGGGAAACAAATAAAATAAAAAGTCGAAGTATCCGTGTAATCTTTGCATGGAATACCATCCAAATTTAGACGGTTAGCTCTGCCTACACTTTAGAATCCCTCTACAAACTACACCAGGGCTCTAAAGTGCAGGTAGAGATAATTGTCTAAAGTCTCCTACTTTTTATCAACTATCCTAACATTACCCCACAATCATACATAAAAGACAAAGTATAGGGATCCGGTAGGAATACCCTAAACTCCGCGTCCGGTGTTGATCCCTTTGCACTTAGTTGTTTCTTGACTACAAGTCTCCTCCCAAGGCTGACCTGCATTCACCAAAAGTCAAACAAGAAACTACAAGAATGAATTTTATATATGGATTAGTGGGTTAGACATCATAACCAAGAACTGAAAACAAATCATAAATATTTAAGACGTCATTTGGCGGGACAGAAAAAGTACTTATTTATATTAATCTCATAAAAGTCGTTTACAACATGAGTCAGACACTGCTCCTCGAACTTGGTCCTAGGATCCTCTTCACGATGCGGAAATTGATTCCACGTATTCTTCTCCTCTTCATTCCTCTCTAGGGAAATGGCAAGGATTTGCAAAGGAGGAAGAAGGAATTCTGGCTCAAACACACAAGGTGGTTGCAAAATATTGGGGCAAAGGGGGAATATTGAAATGGGCAGAGTTTCTATGCTCTTATGATTCTTCCTTGGAATGGGGCCCCAACACCTTCTTTTATAGGCCAAAATAGATAGAAACGATTGGGGTGACTGGCTATGGGCAATCAAATGGTTAAGAAACGGT
This sequence comes from Picea sitchensis, assembly GCA_010110895.2. Classification (NCBI taxonomy): domain Eukaryota; kingdom Viridiplantae; phylum Streptophyta; class Pinopsida; order Pinales; family Pinaceae; genus Picea; species Picea sitchensis. The sequence continues at coordinate 169,200 of SNQJ01S0002309.1, read as the reverse complement.
CTGGAAACCCGTATCCCTTTTCAATTTTCATTTTTCACGATTTTTTGTGAGTGTACGTGGGTTGTAGTGGTGCATCAAGCATGTGTACGTGGGAAGTAGTGGTGTAGGCCGCATACACCTTCAAAACAAGTGTTTTTAGAAGAGATGTTCAGTGATGGCTTGACAAAGATAGCAAGTAAGGTGGCCTGATGCCAGGTATGCATGTTTGGTGCAATTTAGGGTTATAACAGATGCCCCCTAATGTGTGAGGTTAGAAGAGTATCTGATGGATGAAATACATTACAATCCTCACCAATGTATGGAGTGAGTGAGCCTAGGGACCAGATCTCAAGAGGTTCCATCTACAAAATAACAATATGTCTCACCGAGGCGGGCATACCCATGTTCGGGATGAAATAAAATCATGGCTGCCAATCAAATACACTGCAGATCCATGTCATATAACTATATAAACTGTATCCGTGAATAGTACACAATGGATCTACATCTCAAATCCAAAAGATATACATGTATAGTATTCATTTTCCAAAAGCCAATGACGCCTGATGGTTGGAGATGAGGTCTTCAGAGCTCGAGCAACAACCTCAAAATCTTCAAAACTTGGGCAAGAGTGTAATATTAGTGTACAACTTCACTACCCAGAGGTATTCGATGGCTCGTCAGGAACAGACAAGAGGATGTTGATGATCAGACATAAAACTTCATGGATTTTGAGCAAGGACTTGATTGGTCTTTCGAGGTGGTCGGGCATGAGGAAAAGAGACAAACTATACAAGGACCAACTCAAGTTTAGTAAAACTTCCCTTGGAAAAAAGCACGACAAAAGATGAGACTCAGGCAGCATGGCATTGACATAAGTTCACGATGCAGGAGGCAACACGAACTCTCCAAAATGTTTGGAAGGATAACCAAACAGAGGAGAACATGACTCTATTTAGCGAGAACAACTTCCTAAGGTCATATTGAATCCTAGATCTTGACGAACAAATGGAAGGATGTGCTTTGTCCAAGGGCGACTCATTGTGCTGTCAACAAAAAGAAAATACTTTTCCCTTCCTCTTTTGGGGGTATATTTGATTTATTTTTGTCTTTTTCAATAATTTTGGGAAGCTTGAAAAAGAATAAAAGAATGTTAGGTTGCAAAGAAGGAATGAGTGTCACAAACATACTATTTCCAAGCACAAGGAACACATTGATGCTCAGAGCAAGGGGACATATGCAGGAAAATGACACTCGGGAAAAATCCTCCATGGGTCAAGGTGTCAAGGAGAAGAGGCAAAGTGCTACAAGGCTTGCGTATAAGGCATGCTTCATATGGTTTAGTTGAGAGCAACATGGAGCTGGCATTAGGCCAAAGACGTGGGAATGTAAATGCGATTAACAAGACACAATGATAACGTCCTTCGGTGTAATTTTAACGAGCCTAGAGAAAGTAAGCTCAACGTTTTTTCATTTTTAGAGAGTCTGAAAAAAGTGTAAAAGGAGACTCCACTGGTGTAACTTTTTCGAAGGTAGTCTAGTCGGTTCTTAAAAGGGGTAAACTATCACTAAATAGACGTTTGTTCAAAATCATTTTAACGAGTGTGACAAAGACAAGATCACTCAACAATCTTTTCATATTTAAGGAGTCTGAAAAGAGCTTAACTATGGACTCCGTAGGGGATTTTCTTCTGGACCAATTTAAAGAGTGTGAAGAAACAAGGTCACTCGACCATCTTTTCAATTTTAGGGAGTCTGAAAAGAGCTTAACTATGGACTCTGTGGGGGTTCCTTTTTCGTAAATTTAGTCCCTCAGGCCCGAAAAAGGGTTAAATCTATACCTGAGAATTCTCTTCTAGAGAAATAAGTCTCCTAGAGTATACCTTTTTTCGTACAAATGACCATCCAAACCGAAAAAGGGATAAACTACCGCCGGACAGACATGCCTTTGGAATTTAGTTTGGCGAGCATGAAGGGCAACAAGATCGCTCGACAATATTTTAATGTTTAGAGGGTTTGAAAAGGGCTTAAAAGAAGACTTGTTGTTTTGGGGAGTCTCAAGGGTGAGGTCAAAAGTGATAACGAATCATGCAAGTGAGTCTCAAACTCGAAATCAGGAACAAATAAAAAGGACTTCTGAGCCTATAATCATTAACGATGACATGGACACCAAAACTGCAACCAGGATCTACCTAGGGAATCCATGTGAAGGTAGGCTCTACTACTAAATTACGACACTTCTAGAGCAGGAGTGAGGGTTTTGTGTTGCAATTCGGTGGGATCTATCCTATGGCAAAGAGAAAAAGACAATGAGGTGCAACAAGTGGAGGTGGAATCCTATCTTACATGCATAAAGTTGGAAAAACAACTTTTTACCAAAAGATCTTTTTTTAAAAACATTTGACCCAACTCTCAAAATGTTTCCCAAATACCCAAAGTAAAACTTATCATAACATCCCCTGAGAAACTCAAGAAACATATTAAACGACTTTCAAGCTAGAAAAAATGACAAAAGAGTCCAAAAAAATGACAAGAAAGGGTCCAAAAAGTCTATAAATAGAAGCTGGCAGCTCATTATCACCATTGTAAATTGAGAATTGACAGAAAATTCAAAAACAACCCTTTGCCAAAAGAGTTGATTCCGGGAGCTTCAGTGGACGAAACAAACTTCCTCTTGGACCAAGTAAGTACAAACTAGCCCCTCCTGCATTTCATTCTTCCTTTTTTGCATTTATTTTCATTTTTTTGGGGGGCGCTGACCTTTAAAGAGGTCGGCCCCACATGTATGCAAGTTGTCCCAGCACAACCCACATGTGCACGTGAGCAGAAGATAATTTTCCTGTGTACACACATAACTGTCGCCAAAATAGCCCGTGTACACCCTAAAATAAGTGGAAAAATAAAAAATCAAGAGTTAACTCTCCATAAATTTGTCATTTTCCAGGATGTATGTTCATTGGAGAGAGAGGGAGCATGAGGAGATTGATTTTTTTCTCTCAGAAGACCCTGCTGCTATCGCTATTTTATCACAATGTGGGTTGTTAAAATTCTTCCAGTGTCCGTTTCTGAGGGCACAACCGAGGTTGTTGAATGCTTTGATATATTACTGGCATCTTGACGCCGAGGCATTTATGCTCGAGGGGCAGTCGTTGACTCCAACGACTGAATACATTTACTTCCTGACTGGTCTCTTGAGGAGAGGGCACACAATCAACTTGCGTACTTTTCCCCCGGGGCCTCACAACATTGAGTAGTTGATTGGACTCCATTGCGAAGATGGTATTGAGAAAGTAGGTTCTCAGGTGGCTATACACAAGATCAACAAACTATCACTGAAATTGATAGTTCTACTCATTGGGCGGATCACTGGATCCGTGAATTTACATCAAGCCTCCGGAGCACACATGTATTGTGCGATGCAGTGCTTAAATGCATGGATTTTTTACTGGAGCACAATCATGCTGGATTGCATGAAGAGACAGCTAACAGAGTGTCGGATATGGGAACACCGAAATTTTGGGTTGAGGACTATTTTATGTTCCTTTTTCTTCGAGAGGGTACCCAGTCTCAGTCCTCAAGAGGCGATACGAGGGCACGAGGCCTCTCTCCCGGTATTATGTAGATGGACGACATTGTTGCTACAATAGGGGGGATGGAGGACCATCAAGGCCTTTGATGATAAGTTTTTTGACTGGTGGTCTCGTCAAATTCCATCTATAGAGGACTACCCCTATGTCGGGATAAAAGTTTCTAGAGTTCCTGACATGCCTGCACCTCCTAAAGTGGAGCGAGGAGAGCTAGGTATGCTTTTCTTTCAAAGTTATTTAATTTTTATTTATTTTTATATATATCCTTTTTATGTGTGCTAGAGTATCTGACAACTATGTATCTATTATGTATAGATGTGGGACCAGTGTGTCCAAGAAACTTCTCAAGGACTAGGCGACGTCCTCGACCAGAGGCAGGACCAACCACAACTGTCGGACTAGCAACAGCAGGGGGGCCTCCAGCCGGAGAGGTTGAGAGAGTATTGAGACAGGTGGAGTGGAACCTCACCGCGCTCAGTCATACAGTCCATATGGTGGAGATCGAGGATCTTCCACTGTCAATGAAACCTCATGTTGTTTGGGTGCCACAGACTTGGGTCCAACTCTTGTGGCGTTTGGCAAACGCCTGTGTTCACTACGGCGGGGCCAACAAGCCCTGCCCTTAGCTAGGATAGACTACTTACATGTCGAGGGCACGTTTTCTATATTTTTGAGGGCATAAGCCCCGTGACTCTTACTGGAAATATTTTTGAGGCACTTGCGCCCACCCATGTACTATGATATTTTTTTATATATATATGCATATTTACATGTTTTTACGTCTTATGGATTACATCTATTTTAAAATGTATTTACATGTGCGCGTGTGTGTTTTTCCTTACGTGTGTGCAATATGCCAATCTAATACATGATTATCTAGAGTATCTATGATTTGATTTAGTCTACTAGGAACACGGATATACGTAATGTAATCAAAGATTCACTCTAAGATACGTACCCTAAGGAACCGTCGGTGTAGAGTAGGATCGTAAACGTGGAAACCCCATTTAACTGGGACACAACTAGTTGAGCATCTAAGTAGACCCAGAGGTGAGAGATACCATGCCACAAAGTTTCAGGAAGCAACTCTAAGACTGCGTTGCATTCGGTGACATTGTTTTTGGCATCACCTAAATAGATACCTCCTGAAGATAGGAACTAGCCCTGAGGTGTGAAAATCACCCAAGTTGTGGAAGCAAGCCTCCGAGTGTACTGACTAGTGTCGTCCGCAAACCCAACGAACACCTCTGATTCACTTGACATCTGCCACAGTTAAAAATATGACATCAAAAATGATACGTCCATAAAACCAAAAAGACAAAAGATAAAAATGTACAAGAACTATACATATGTACAAGAAGTCACCCAAGGAAACCCACCTACGAGTAATACTTCTTGAGGTAGAGCCCATTTCTAGGCTTTGCCAAAGAATTTCCCTCAAAGTTCACCAGACGATAAGCACCCTTCTTTAGAAACTCCTTCACGATGAAAGGTCCAAACCACATGGGTTTGAATTTGCCTTCTCCCAGGGGGTCCTTATCTTGGTCATAGACTAGGACAAGGTCACCTTCAGAGAAAATCCGAGGATGAAAGGACCAATCATACTGACACTTGACTTTTTTTTTGTGAGCCTCGTTAGCCAAGGATGCATCTCGACGCTTCTCATCGAGCTACTCAAGATATAGTAAACTCTCTTCAAGAAGTGAAGTGTCTGGAAATAACTGTACTGCCAACTTTAGAGAGGGGATCTGCCACTCTATAGGCAAGACTTCTTCCATCCCGTAAACGAGTTAACAAGGTGAGAAACTGGTTGCAGTCTTAACAGACATTCATTGGCCCATAATGTCAAGTACAACATCAAATGCCAATTTGACTTGGTCGAATTGATCATTCATTGTAGAATAATCTAAAGGGATTTATTCACATCTTCCACCTGACCATTCCCTTGTGGGTAGTAGGGTGACAAATGTTCTTGCCTCAACCCAAGATTTGGCATTAACTCAGACATCATTTTATTTTTAAAGTGACTTCCATGGTCAGTGACAATCTCTCTCGGGACACTGAACCTTGCTATTATCTGGTTGAACAAAAAGAGAGTTGTTGTCTCGCCATCATGTTTAAACGTTGGCATAGCCTCGACCTACTTCTTGAAGTACTCTACTGCTACTATGATAGAATGGTTCCCCCGTGTTGAAGGGGGGTTGCATGTAGCGTAATCAATCCCCCACTTGATGAAGGGACCAACTGTGATGACAAGAAACATGGGAGCGGATTTGCCCTCATCTTCCGAGTGAAGATATGACACGGGTGGCACTTCTTGACTGATTCAACACAATCTTTGATTAATGTCAGCCAAAAGTAACCAGCTCGTATAATCTTTTGGGTTGTTTCCAACCCAGACAGATGACCTCCACATGCTCTAGTGTGGAAGTCATTAAGCACGATTGTTTCTTCTTCATGAGTGAGACACTGACGAAGAATGAAATCTACACCTCGACGATACAGAGTGTCCTCGAGTATGAGATAGTTCTTGTCCTGATGGCATATATGGAAATGCTCATCCCAAGAAGCAAAAGTGGGTCACTTCAAAGTCTGGAGATAGACTAGTATATCCCCAAAGACCCTAGAGATCTCCCTAGTACTATCGCCAATTCTGCTATAGTGGGAAAACCCCTCTACGGACTACACCAATGTTCTAAAGTGCAAGCAAAGCTAACCATATAAAGTCTCCTATTTTTTATCAACTATCCTGACATTACCCCACAATCATACATAAAAGACAAAGTATAGGGATCAGGTAGGCATACCTTAAACTCTACATCTGATGTCGATCCCTTTGCACTTAGTTGTTTCTTCACTTCAAGTCTCCTCCCAAGGCTGAGCTGAATTCACCAAAAGAAAAACAAGAAACTACAAGCATGCATTTTATATATGGAATAGTGGGTTAGACATCATAACCAAGAACTGTAAACAAATCATAAATATTTAAGACATCATTTGGCGGGACGGAAAAAGTACTTCTTATATTAATCTCACAAAAGTCATTTACAACATGAGACTGGCATTGCTCCTCGAACTTGGTCCTGGGCTCCTCTTCACGATGTGTCAACTGCTTCCACATATTCTTCTCCTCTTCAGTCCTCTCTAGGGAAATGGAAAGGATTTGCAAAGGAGGAAGAAGGAATTCTGGCTCAAACTCAAAAGATGGTTGCAAAATATTGGGGCAAAGGGGGAATATTGAAATGGGCAGAGTCTATATGCTCTCATGCTTCTTCCTTAGAATGGGGGCCCAACACCTTCTTTTATAGGCCAAAATATATAGTAACGGTTGAGGTGACTGGCTATGGGCGGTCAAATGGTTAAGTAACGGCTTGGAAACCCGTATCCCTTTTCAATTTTCATTTTTCGTGAATTTTTGTGAGTGTACACGGGCTGTAGTGGTGCAGCAAGCATGTGTATGTGGGCAGTAGTTATGTAGGGCACATACACCTTCAAAACAATGGTTTTTAGAAGAGTTGTTCAGTGATGGCTTGGAAAAGATAAAAAGTAAGGTGGCCTGACGCCAAGTATGCATGTCTGGTGCAATTTAGGGTTATAACAAATGCCCCCTAATGTGTGAGGTCAGAAGAGAATATGATGGCCGAAATACATTACAAATATTCACCAATGTACGGAGCGACTGAGCCCAGGGACCAGAGTTCAGGAGGTGCCATCTGCAAAATAACAATTTATCTCACCAAGGCGGGCATACCCATGCTCGGGATGAAATAAAATCATGGATGCCAATCAAATACACTGCAGATCCATGTCATATAACTATATAAAGTGTAGCCACAAATAGTACACAGAGGATCTACATCTCAAAATCAAAAGATATACATGTATAGTATCCATTTTCAAGAAGCCAATGATGCTTGATGGCTGGAGATGAGGTCTTCAGAGCTCGAACAACAACCTTAAACTATTCAAAACTCGTGTAGGAGTGTAATATCATTATACGAATTCACTACCCAGAGGTCTTTGACGGCTCATCGGGAACAGACAAGAGGATCTCGATGATAAGGCAGAAAACTTCATGAATTTTGAGGAAGGACTTTATTGGTCTTTCGGGGTGGTCGGGCATGAGGACAAGAGCCAAATTGCAGAAGGGCCGACTCAAGTTTAGTAAAACTTCCCTTGGATGAAATAACGACAAAAGATGAGACTCGGGCAGCATGGCATTGACATAAGTTCACGATGCAAGAGGCAACTCGAAATCTCCAAAATGTTTGGAAGGATAACCAAATGGAGGAGGACACAACTCTATGTAGCGAGAACACCTCAAAAGACTGGTTTTGAAGAGGAGAAATCATTTGACAAAGAGTACAAGTCTTTTTCCATGGAAAAAACCACTCAAAAATAAATTTTGGAAGGAAGCGCTCCCCTATACACTGTCAGGGAGTGCCAGCGCTATGTACCCTCTTTGGGGGGAGCATTGCAACGCTCTGTGACCCATTCTGAGGGAGCGTTGCCCCTTTTTGAGTGAATTTTGGACCGTTGAGGAAAATCAGGGAAGAATCCCCCTCATCTCTGGAGTTGGTTGGATTCAAATCTGAGGTCAAGGCTCGATCTTAGGGAAGATCCACAACTAAAGGAGAAGGATCCTCAACCTATCCCAAGAATCTCTTAAGTGGTTAGGCCTCTCCAAGCCTATATAAGGAGGCCTCCTCATGGTGAAAAGAGGAGACATTGAAGACATCAAACTTATGATCTCATAAAGGAGATATCATTGAAGCATCATCATTTTGTGTGGATTATTTGAGAAAAGGGTTGGACAAGGAGAGTTGGGAGAGGCTACTACACCTTCATCAAAGGTTTGTAAGTATTCTCTATTGTTCTCATTAATATACATATGTGCTTGGCATGTTTCATTCAAGGTTGTGTTTATTCTACATGACCTTGTCTCTATTAAATAGATCTAGTTTCAAGATAATCTTAGTAAAATAGGAATCTTGTTCTGTCTGTGTTTGTTTTGCAGGACTTATCGAGGAGCTTGGGCATCAAATCTCAACTCGGACCGTGTGAGGATGAACATCGTTAAAAAGGTACACCTTTCTTCCTCTTCTCTATACATTAGTTTAGCTAGGTTTAAAAGGATGTCAGTGACCAACGTTAGCACCATTTTTGTCTTAGTATTAGGAGTCTAGAGCCCAAGAGGTAATACACTTGTCCGCAAGGGGATTCTCCTGTAACAGTGAATGGAATTCTCTTGAAAATTGTCACAAACGCCTCATACAAACTAATCTGCTTCAAACTCTCTCTCCAGAATAAATTCAAGCACCACAATGAACTCAAAGAGAACTCCAGATGAATCTCCCTCTTGTTCGACAACACAGGTATTCCAACAGAGGACAAACACCTTCAGTAACCACTCACATAACCAAATCAAAGATCAACACATCGATTTTTTCACGTGGTAAAACCCCTACTGCGAAACATCCACGACCCCAGCCAACGCGGCCACTTGGAGCAGTTTATTAATGCAAAGAAAAATATTATAGAGAGATTTTACAAGAGATTTTATCACAATCAATCATCGACAAATGACCCTCAATGCTCTTTAAATAGAGATCATGGACCAATCGGGTGTTAAGCCATGGATCAATGGTTGTTAAGATCGAGGAGAGTATGAACCGTCAGATCACTCTATGTCAGGAACATATCGTGACCGTCGGATTTCCTAACTACAAATGC